>JAQGBT010003427.1:0-19655 GCA_034698585.1 Disparrhopalites patrizii | reverse complement strand
TTAAAATGAATTAAAATGAATTAAAATGAATTAAAATGAATTAAAATGAATTAAAATGAATTAAAATGAATTAAAATGAATTAAAATGAATTAAAATGAATTAAAATGAATTAAAATGAATTAAAATGAATTAAATGAATAAAAAATGAATAAAAAATGAATAAATGATTTAAGATTCGCATTAAAATACTTGTTTTTCCTAATTAAAAATGCAAATTTAAATTTCGGATACCTAAAATATAAATTCTAATTCCAATGCAATCTTATTCAAATATTCAGACATACAAATAAATATTCAAATACTTTTCGAATACTTTAAAAAATTTATTAATGCAATCTGGCATAATTTGTAGCTTAAAATAGACGCAAAATCAATACACAAAATTATAAATTGACTCCACAACTCTGATTTTGCAACATTTGATGCTTTTACAGACGAAACAGCTAATATTACTGCCAACTGAAAAAATCATCGTTCAAATGCCTTGATTTTGCAAAAAAAAAAACGTGCCCGAAGGTGGGAATTAGCAACGTAATGAAAGAATTTTCGAATACCAATAAAGTATCGGAATCCAAATGTTAAATTTTGAATACGAATTGAATGTATTTGTACATTATAAATTCCAATTAAAATATTTTTCTGACAAAAACATGGATACTAATTCCGATTGAAATGCAGAAAAATATTAATATAATTCCGATTTTAATTCGAATATCGATTCGGATTAGAGTTTCTTATTGAGTACTTTATTTTAAATCCGAACTCGTACTTGAAACAGTTTGCGAGCACTTGAAGAAAACTAGAAACTCAGTTGACAAACAAAGTTCAAATCTATACCAACTTCAAGTTGATTGGAACTAGTTTCGAATTAAATACCAACTAATAATGATTATTTTCTACATGAAATATTAGAATTTGTAATGGAACTTGTTATCGAACTTGATACTCGCTAATTCGTACGGATAAGGAACTTTAATTCGGATGTCATACCTTGCAAGGAAGGCGGCGGCCCGGGAGAGCTTCCTATCGTGGGATCTCCGGAGGTGGGCGGCCTCTTGGGGCTCAACTAGCCCCTCCTCCTCCCCCTCCAGAGCCCCCTTTTTCTTGTGTTTGTGAGTCTTTTTGGAAGACTTGGAATAATCATCCCTCTCGTGTTTCTTCTTACTGTGCTTACTCAACTGGTCAGGGTCATGATGTTTCTTGTGATGCTTCTTGTGGTGATGTTTCGGCTCTTTCTCCTTTTTGTCTTTGTTCAGAAGAACTTTCCGCTTTTTCCAGCCGTGTTTTCGTTTTTTGGACCCATCCGGTTCTTCTTCTCCCGAATCCACCCCGGGGGTTGTGGTTCCGCTTTTATCGTCCTTCCCTTTACCCTTTCCTTCCTTATCTTTGTGCTTCTCTTCTTTATCCATGGATTTTTCATCCTTAATATCCTTATCCTTGTGCTTGCCCTCCTTGCCCTTGTGCTTATCCTCTTTATCCTTGTGTTTATCCTCTTTATCCTTGTGTTTATCCTCTTTATCCTTATGTTTATCATCTTTATCCTTATGCTTACCGTCTTTATCCTTGTGTTTTCCCTCCTTATCCTTGTGCTTCCCTTCCGCACCTTCTGCATTAGGGGCTTGTTCGGATTCAGTAGTCATCTTGTCGGCGTTCATTAGCATCTTCTTCGTTAGCTCTATGAGTTAAAAAATTCTTTTGGGATTAGTTGAGTCTGTTTTCAGCCATTTTGAAGTTTCTAAGGATCATTTTGATTTTTTTTTAGATTTAAATGGCGCGGAAAATGCTGCACATTGAACCCACAAAGGCTAATTAATTCGTAATAATTATTATTATATTAAAGGAATTAAATTCCTTTTCGGTTACATTATTTTCATTTGAAACTTGAAACGGCGCTTAAAATTGAATGTTTAAGTCGGTATTTGAACGCACATTTCGAACTTGGTTGAAGAAACGTGTTGAAATAATTCATATATACACGTTAAATTATCTAATTAATTATCGGGGCTAAAAATGATACTTTTTTGCGCATTTAATTCTCTTCAATTCCTGAGGGCCTTGAATGTAAAGATTTTAGCGCCATCTACTTTTTTTTAAATAATTGTTATGTACAGTGGGGTCTATATATAACAACTCTCAAGGGAAGAGCAAAAAATATTGTTACAGGGGAAAGTTGTTATACAGAACATTAAGTATGTGCCTTACATGTACGAAGGGCTGGAAAAATAATGTTGTTACAGAGAAATGTTGTCAAAAAGAGACTTGTTATAGAGAGACTCCACTGTATAGAGATTTTAATACATAGGGCGCGTTGCTAAATTCAGTTACCACTTAAAAATCTAGCAACTAGATTAGCAACGTCCAGGAACTCCAACGTTAAGCACAATTGCTGTTGTTGTCAAATTTGACCTAGTCCAAAAATTACTTTAGAAATCTAGACAAAAACTGAATTTAACAACGCGGCCATAGTTACAGTTGATGAGTTGACTCTCACTATAACAGCATCCTATCTGCACACGCTATATTGTGCCGCTGTAGGGAGATGCTGTTATAGGAAAGTGGATAAAAAAATAATATTAATTAATCAAGACTCATTCCAGCTATCTGTTAATTTAAATATTAATATTAAAATTTATGCAATTTTGAGATAATGTTAACTTTTTTGACAAAGGAATACAGCATACAATTGTGTTATTATAGAGTTCAATTTCCGTTATAGATAAAAAGGTGTTGACGGGGTATTTGATTTTGGGTTGAATGCTGTTGGAGAAAGAAATTGCAGTTATTGTGAGAAAAATGCGGCCAAAGAAAGGAAAGATTCTGTTATTTTCAAAATGCTTTCATTATTATGTATAGAGGGCTATTAGACGGAGTCATTTAAATGAGAAAGACTCCGGGAGGATCCCAGGATACTGTTATAATAAGAGTACTTTTACAGAGAAAGCTGCTATGACCAAGCTTTGTATCTAGATATACAAGAGAAATTAATAATTGATATACAGTCGAACCTCTCTATAACGGGCTCCCTTATAACGGTTTCCTCTCTATACCGGTGGCTGAAAATGCTTCCCTCAAAAACTTTTTCCAATTGTTAACATAGAAATTTCTGTTCTCTATAACGGTTTTTCGTTATAGCGGGGAAAATATGCTGATTTAAGAGGAACCGTTATAGAGAGGTTCGACTGTATAAGAGAATTACTGACTTACTTCCCTTCTCAAAAAGCTTGTGTTTGCCCATGGGTTTGGGCGGGACGGCAGCCTGCCGAAGGGCGTGCCATTGTCGGTCCAATTTAACCCGCTTATTCCGGGGCTCAATGAGCCTCTTTTCGGAGTGGAAGATAGAAAAGGGGTCAAAGTAGGTCACGACCTGCTTCTCAGCTCGGAGGTGATGGAGCTTTTGCATGAGATAGTGCTTGTCCGCTTGCTCCAGCTCGATTTGCTCCTTGACCTGCTCCCCATAGTCCTTGATGTAGACCTTCTGGGCATAGCTGCTGTAGAGGATGTACAGGGCCACGAAGATGGCCGGGATGTAGATGCTGGGGGACGTGAAGTGGATGTAATACGACTCAATCAGCTGGGTATCCGATCCCCCGTACAAGGTGTCCTTCATGCAATCCCACGCAACCCTGATGACATATTCATACCAGAATAAAACCCGGGTTGGGTTGACATTTTTATATCATTTAGGATCCTCGCTTGGGAAATATTGCCATTATTGGCAAACTGTACACTACATACATACGGTAAAGTTTTAAATACTAACTTTGTATGAGGAAAAGGGCCACAGTCCCTGGAGGGTTGCATGATGTCCAGAACGACGATGATGAAGACTACCACGAGGAGGAAGGACACCAGTTGACCAAAGACGAATATGGTTGTTGTTCGCGTGAATCTTTTGTTTTATTAAAAATGGTAAATTCCTGGGTTTTCTCATGTCACACATATCTCAGAGCGCAAAATGTCTAACGCAAATAGCGGGTTTTAAAATAAACTACGCTTTCTAAATTAAATTGCACTCCAAATTAATTAGTCAACTAATATACGTAGAACTTTTTAAAGGAAAGACCTCAAATTTTTAAATTCAATAACATCCACGAAATTAAATCACTTTTTAAAAATTGAATAATGTTCTATAAATTAAAAAGTGCAATTTTCTAAATTCAATTTTTTAATTAAATAGTGCTTTATAAATTAAAAAGCGCAAATTCCTAAGTTAAGCAACTTCAATTTTTAAATTAAATAATTTCTGCAAAAATATCTTAAAGCTTTCTTAATTAAATAACTTAAATTTCTAAATTAAATACTTTAAATTTCTAAATTAAATACTTTGAATTTCTAAATTAAATTATTCAAATTTCTAAATTAAATACTTTGAATTTCTAAATTAAATTATTCAAATTTCTAAATTAAATACTTTAAATTTCTTAATTAGAAAGCGCAAATTTCTAAATTAAATACTTTAAATTTCTTAATTAGAAAGCGCAAATTTCTAATTTAAATATTGTAACTTTCAAAGTAAATACCTAATGTAACTTTCCAAGTAAATTTTGTAGCTTTCAAATTAAATATTGTAAATTTCTAAACTATAAAGCGCAAATTCCCAAGTTAGAAAGCGCTCCAAATTAGACAGCGCAAACTTCTGAGTTAAATAGTAATAATTTTCACATGTTTACTTGTGTACGCTGGGCGAACTAGTGCAGACGACCAATGCGGAAAATTTCTTGACTGAAATTTCAATAAAATCCATTTTGCATTTTAATTTCTGCTTGAATGAGACCATTAAAAGTGGTTACACTTCAACCGTTTATTTTTCTAATTTTTTCAAGGATTCAATTTCGACAATACCAAAAAAACCTAGAGAATTCGTACCATAAAATGTGGCAATCAGGTAAAGGCAGACAGCAAGGGGAAAGACTGGAGCGAAATAAAAAGCGATCCAGCACAGCGTTTGTATGTTGATAATCTGGAAGCGCATATTATATTTTTACATGTTATTCGTAAAAATCTGCATGCGCACTTGAGGACATTATTTTTACGCTATTTTGCTCACACAAATTAGATCCACTTACATCTATACTCTGGACCACCACGTCAAAGCGTTGAGTCAAGATTCTCCGTAATAACTTTGTACGTCCACAGCACTTGCCCAGAACTTTCCTCAATGGACCCACAAGGAAAGTGAGAACAAATTTTACTCCAAATTCTGTCAGCAGAAGCCTATCCGGACATTTTCAAAACTTTTAGACCTTCTAAATCTGGCTTTTATATTGGAGTCTCTCTATAACAAATCTCTATGTAACAACATTTTTCATAACAATATTATTTTTTCCGCCGATCCCGTGCATGGTACATGTTCAATGTTCCATATCACAACATTTCCCAGTAATAATATTTTTCTCCCTTCTTTTCGATGCTGTTATAGAGAGACCTCCATGCACTTTGATCCCTTAAAAAATGCAAAACTGATTGTGAGTGTCACCCATACTTGTAAAAATAGTTGCCCATGACGGATTCCCAGCAGTACGAGCGCTTGTAGCTGTACTCACCATCCACGTAATTCCTGTCCGTGGCCGAGGAGCAGAGGATGCAGGTTTGTTTATGGACTCTCAGACAGTTGTAGTCACCTTTGAGGATCCGGTACATAGCCACCATTATAGAGAGGAGCCGGACGAAGAGAGAACGAAAGAGAATGAGGGCTGTCTCTCCTTCCGCGTCGTACTTCTCAATGTTATTAAGCTGAAAAAAAAAAGCTCTGGTAATACGGCTTTTGCATTTTAACATTAAAACATCTTATCGGTTCAAGTTCGAATTCGTTCGTTCAAATATCGACTTAAAAATCCAATTTCAAGCGCGATTTTCAGCTTAAAATGAAAATAATGTAGCCGATAAGATATAATAAAGTTTACATGTATATGTATAATATACGAAATCCAGCATTAACCGACACAAAGATGATCAAAAACTGGTCTAATTGGAAAGCCAGCGATAGAAATAGATTGGACCGTACCTTCTGAAAAATAATGGGAAAAATGGTGTTGACAATTGCCACGCAAATGGAGGGCGATAGGGTGTAGAATAGAAGGGTGAAGGCCTTCCGGGTCCCCGTGTCCGGTTCGGACTGCAGTATCTCCGCCTTGTCCGTCGTGATGTTCGTGAGGACGAGGATGCCCAAAGCCGTGAGGACGACCAGGATCAGGACAAAGAGGAAGACGAGGGGGCGTATGATGATGAGATTGCTGTCCTTTTTAAATCTTCGAAGCTACATTGTAATCAGGGAAGGGAATCGTACAGAACTTAAATTCGGATTTAATTATCAAATTTTCAAAAATATGGATACGAATTATAATTTCGGATATTTGAGAGAGCATTTGAATTTGAATTCGGATTCGAATATATTGGAAAAATCGGAAAAGATGGATTGCAATCAAATACTTTTTGAATACTTTTATTGGATTAACTAATCCATTACTTATACGGTCAAAAATCACTTCATTTGTCAATAGATATTTGTGTATATTTGGTATCGCTGCAAAAAGCTTGAGAATAGCTGGCTCCGTGTCTGACACTAGGATTTTATAGTGTGACAAGGCACTACCAAGTGTTTACTCGGAATGTTATTAGAAAAGTAAAGTATTTAAAATAATAAAATCCGTTAAATGGTCAACGGCAACATTAATTATGTGCAAGCAAAAAAGCATAATCAAATCAGGACCTATGTTGGCATTTTTATACTATGATTTACTAAATTAATCGTAATTGCTCACAATCACATGGTTTCTGATATTCAAAATATTCCTCAAAGTAAATACATAACTATTTCGATGTTTTACATTGTCCGTGGTAATTATTATGAGTACTAAAATGCTCTGTAATATGACTGAATATGACGCGTGCTCTCCCCCGTTTGGATCTGTACTACTTTTTGTTCAATATATTTTGACATGACTTGGTTAATTCTTGTCTGATAGGGATAATTTTTTTTATTGATCCGCAATAAAACTTGTTCATACGTTCCTGGGATGCCTGATGCCTCTATAAAATACTACAGCATTACCCAGGCTTTGGCATGGATGATGGCAATCCTAAGATTTTGAAGCCACAATTTCCTTTTGAACCTCGCCTCGTTCTCATCCTTGGTGGTGTGCTGGTAGCCATTGAAGATGAGCTCGGAGAAGACGAAGACTTCCCCATCTTTATTCCGGACGACTTCCTATATTAAAAGCAAAAATGTGCATAGGAACAAATATGAAAGAGGGTCCTACCCTTTCCTCCAGGCATTCGTGGCGCCCTCTGTTATATTACTGTATTGCAGAGATGGGGGAATCCCGGATTAAAAATCCAATCTTTTAATCTGGATTAGGGATTAATAATCCCAATCCGCTAATCCAGCTGTTACAGCTGATTTAATCCAATCCCAACAATTAATCCCGGTTAAAATATTTGCAATGTAATCTGGTGTCAATCCAATCCGACTTACAGAAAAAATTAATCGGGTTAAATTTGGGATTAGATTAATTTATCCCTCAAAATTAACACGGCTAACTGACATTTTTGTTCAATATTTGATACATTTGACCAACTAATAGTTACCAACAGCTGTACTTTTGAAAAATTGTCAGCTTAAAATTGTTCCTATTTATTTTTAATATGCCAGTACATTTCTAGTGAAGGAAATGACAAAAGTATATTGTCAACCGTTAGTGTTAGTAATTATAATCGATAAAAAATTCCTGATATACCTGTAACTGTCATTCCATATATTTTTTGTTAATGTGTAAACTAATTTAGCAGTTTTTGTGTATAATACATCAATAGTTGCATCGTTGCATGTGTATGTATATTTTTTTGGTGACAGAGGATCTCAATTTTATTTTGCAATTCCTTGTTAGCAACAAAATACGCTAATGGTACTTTGAAAATCTGTCAGAAACATTTTTCGAACTGTCTCACTAATGTACTATGGATTTTATAGCTGATTAATCCAATCTGAAATTTAATCCGATTAATTAATCCCAATAAATCTAATCCGGACCAGTTTTAGTTTAATCTAATCCATATTTAATCAATCCTGAGAAAATTTGAATTAATCCTTCAAGTTAATCATTTAATTTTGTCCCATTTAATCTTCAATCCTAATCTGAAAACCATGTAATCCCCCATCTCTGCTGTATTGTCCAGAAACACATACCTCCCAAATCTCTCACCTGAATCCCCGCCGCCAAATTGTAGACCAAGAAGAGAAGGGAAAATAAGAGGACCACGATGACGGACATGATATAGAAAAATGGGAGCCAATGGGTTTGGGTCTGATCCTCAATGTCCTTGATATTCTTGACGGTATAAAAGCCATAGTACAAAGGTAGGGTCTTCCAGGAGGTGATTCCACCCAGGGAATTTACCAACGTCGTGAGGAATTTCCCGAAGGACTTACTCTTGGAAATGTTTTTCTCGTGCTCTATGTGATCCACGAAGCAACATTGAGGGAGGACTAATGTTTTGACCTTGTGCTTATGAACCGTGTCAATCGGCGCTTCGTGACCTGAATGAGTGTAGTTTTCCGTTTTACATTTGGCTGGATCCACCGGCTCGTACTTGTCCGAGCTGAGGAAGATGGCGTGGGGGAGGACGATCCCCACGAGGGTGATGAGGGCAATGACGAAATTAAATTTCAGGGTATGTTTGATGTAATAAAAGACATTTGCCACGAGCGTCCCCCGCTCAATCTCGATCTCCCGGAGGGAATGCTCCCACATCTCGTAGGCACTCAAGTCGTACATGAGCGTGTTCCAGAAGAGTCGGAAGCGGAAGAAAGCAATCTGGTGTGGCCGGGGCTTCTTCTCGTAAATTGCTCGCTCAAACTCGTAGATTTCCTTTTAAAATCCAAAAAATAATCAGCCAGATCCTTTAATACGGAAATTCATTTCTCACTATGTACTCACTATAAGAACTTCCTGCCTGTACATGAAATGCTGCTATACGGAGATTCTAAGCCATTTTATGCTGCAATAAGGAAATTTATGCAACATAAAACTGGGGAAAACAACAATAATATTAATCAAGACTAGTAATTCCAGGTATAATTCTAATTAATTGAACGTATTTAATATTTACAGAATTTTGCTGAAGTACTGACGTTTTTTAGAAAAGGGAATAAAATCGTGTTAGTGGTGTTGTAGAAGGAAAATGCTGTTACAGTGAGAAACAAGTGGCCAAGGGAATGTAAAACCTGGCTGTTATAGGCAAAATGCTTTCATAGCTCGTGCTGTTACAGCGGGAATGATAAAGCGTTCGGGGTTCGGGGGAATCCCAGGAGGCTGCTATATAAAGAGGGATTTTATAGAAAGAGCTGTTATAGTGAGAGTTGACTGGAAATCAGAAATCATACCTATTTACGTACCTACGTACGTACAATATACATTATACATATGGCGGTTAAAGCTCACCATGAGGTCATTGTAGAGCTTCCGCTTATCCCTCATCCGAATCGGCAGCTCCTTGATCTCCTTGAAATGTTCCTTCTTCTCAGTGGAGCTCAAGAATTTACTGAGGGCTGAGGCATCCATCTTGGTCTTGGGCTAATATCGCTTATAATTCGTGGAGATGGGAAGATGGGTAATCCTTTGGGTTGGTTTACATTTGTAGCTGTTTTTCATTGTAATGTTAATTGAAGCATTTTTTTTTGAAAGTGTTTAATTGTTTTCAACAAACTTCATAATGTACTATGTATGTATATGTATGGTATATGCACCGAGAAAATGTGGAATGATCTATTTGTGACTATCATGAGGTTCCATGGTGTAATGGTTAGCTGTCTGGACTTTGAATCCAGTGATCTGAGTTCAAATCTCGTTGGAAGTTGGAATCTGATTTTGGCTTCTTAAAACCGTAAATATTTAGCGTAGATGAAGCAAAGATAAAATTGCACTGCTGTACACATGTTTGGTTTGAACTTTGAACGTTTGGTTTGAAAGTGCCTTATTGGTTAATTTCTGTACCAATAAGGTTTTGTTTTCAATAATTGAGTTCAAAGTTTAGCTAGATATTCACACATGAGGTCTTGAGAATTCTCGAAATTCGTTTACAGTAAAAACAATTTATAATAGTTTGTACTTTGCTATTTGCTACTTGTTTGTTTGAATTTGAATCGCCGCGTTTTTTGGATTTGTGAATCTGATACATTTTAATAATTATGTACATTATTTTCCGATACATGTTTAACCTCGATTCTCGACTCAACTCGACTGTTTTTGTTATATGTATAGTGTACAGTATACATACTACATACAACATACCAATACAGTTTTTAGTGTTCTGTCCACGTCTTTAGTCTTTGTCGTAATTAAATAATTTAAAAATTAATAGGTTTAACATTATTTGAAGTGGTGCATGGTCGCATTATTTAAAGTGTGGCATTGCGCGCTGTTTGCTGCGTCGCTATGAATAATAATTATTTATAATAATAATAAATATTTTGGTTATAGCGTATAATCACACAAGTGAAATTCCTTCTGTCATGTCACTTTTGATTATCCAAACATTTGAAAAATTTTGAAAGGCCAAAAACCTGGTTCAGAATACAGAAAGTAATTTCAATAATTTAAATTGTTACCAAATTGTCATGTACGCTGATACAACCTGATTATCAATGGCATGTAGTAGTAAATTCCTACTTTGTTCTATGCAATTATTCTTCCACATTATGCAAAAAAATGTTTAGTATTTCCTAACACGGTGTGTACATTAACCATTGCTGCTAACGTTGCTCCCCTCTCTCCATGGCTGGGTGGCGCTTTAAAGTTGTGCTCGGAAATATGTAGAACCGTACGTAGAGCTTTCTGCATTTTTTTTGCATATAGGAGCATATATATATATATATAATATATATATAGGTATTCAACTCCCCTATTCACATTTTCGATATTGAAAAAAAATATATTGAATATGTACATATTGAATATGTGATCATAAATGTTTCTTGGAATGCTTGCCCTTGCCCTTGAAATTATTCAATATTGTTGTTGCCGGTGTTGACGTAATTTAACCGTGGAAAGCCTATACTGCCAAAACATACACCAATAGTTGCTAAACGTATGTTAGATTTACCGAGTGTAAAAAATGGTGTTTGCTAATAAGTACAAGCAAATATTTCATGTGGAAAATTTGTTAGAAATTATAAATGTATTGTAAGTTCGAGTTCCAATGTTCCAAATACAGAATGCTTTGCGAAACATAAAATAATCTGTGCATACTACATACCATATTCAGTCGTCTGTGAATATAAATTATTTGGTTTCGTTGTGTTATGAGAGGATGTGTTTTAAGTGTTGTCTCTGGGATTTGGAACTTTGGAAGTCAGAAGCTTATGCGAACGAAGATAATATCAGTGGAAACAATTTTTTGAGTTAGATTTGCACACTGTCTGTTATATAATAAAAATTTAGTGATGACTGGGTGAACATCACAAGGATGCGTTTTCCATAAATACGGAAATGTACCCGCATTTCCCCTGCTGGACCCTACTTGCACTGCTCATGGTGTCCGAAATGCCTTTACATACGATGGAGCCTCTCAACCCCTCCCAGGATTTAAAGATTTGGGCACGGAAAGAAATTTTATTTTACGAGACACTCAAGGGTACGAATACGGCCTCCATTTCTTCGGACTCGGAAGAGCATCATTCAGAGGTGGAATTAGCAAAAATGTGAGTTAATTACGTTAAAACTTCTTCAATCTTGCCGACATTATTAATCCAATTAAATTAAATTTAAATGTGGGTGGTTTTTCTGTCACAAAATACACCGAAGGTTTATTGGGAAATACTTGCACGATTTCGAAGAGGCCAACTTAAATCTGGAAGGCTTTTGGCACGGAACGCTGGAGCAGAAAGCCCGACAAATAACTGCAAATCCCATTGCTTGCTATCGAATGATTCGCAGATCAACTGTGGAATTGAAGGAGCTCAAAACGTATCTGGCTGGCCTTGGTAAGAGAATTTCTCCGTATAATTAAAATACCAAATTAATTCAGTATTGCAGTTTATACCAATTCTCATTCTCACTCAAAAAATATAATTCAAAGATAATTAAACATTTGCATTAAAAAATTATATTCAAAATACATGATTGAAAAGCTTATTCTTTAATAACATTCATTCTTTATTAGATGATTTTCTCACTGAGAGGTTGAAATACTTGCCGGAATTCGACCACAAAGACTTGAACCTGGCTGTGCTTTCCATGCTCCGAATTTGTCATTTTTACCAACTCCCCGTGGAACCGGTACGTTTATTAGTTCTTAAAAAATTTATCTAAAAGCTCAATGCAATAAACGTGTTTGTAAAATGTTTCTGGGACATTGAAATTTTACAGTAAAAAAAATCTGCTCTTGATTCAAAGTTTGCAAATGGAATGCTTCTGGGAAGGACAACTGGGACGAGACTCACGGCCAAACAATGTTACGAGATCGGGCGACTGGCGTACAAGAACGGGTATTTTGCGCTTGGAGTTCTTTTCTTGGACGTGGCGGTCCGTCAAGGGAAGAAAAGGGTTACGAAGAGACTCGCCATCAATGAGTTAAAGGCTTCCGTCCGAGCTGTAAATGTTTTTTTCTATTCTCTAATTTTTTTTCGGAATTGTCATTAATAAAATTAATGTATGTATATATTAAATAATGTTTATGCATAGATACATAGAATAATAATTTTAATTAATAATGTATTAAAATTATGTATTATTAAAAATATGTCTAAGTCAAGGGAAATTATTTGGTTTTCTGCGTATAGCACAATGATCATTTCAAATTAAATGACACGGACCCCCAAATTTTGCCCTATTTGTTCACTTCCGTATTGCCGGAGTTACCAAAGCGAGCCAAGGCTTCGTTCAAAATCAATTACAATGAACTTCGTCTCACCACCCAAAGGGAAAGTCTGGTGCGGCAATCGAGGGGAAGTGTGGACATGAAAGATGCGGACATTAATTTTTGGGACCTTTGTCTCAATGGTAATTTGCAGGTGAGGAGAAAACCAACTAATTAAAATTTAATACTAAATTGTGTTAAATTAAATTGTGTATTTTTTCCGAATTTGTCATTAAATCCTAGTAATTAAATCCAACGAATTTCAATAGACAGAAACAGAGAAGTTGGACAATATTTGTTGGTATGAGAACAATATGAGCCCATACCTAAAAATTGCACCCCTCAAAATGGAACTCCTGTCCAGTTATCCGGAAGTGGTGAAGATCCACGATTTCGTCCGGGATGGTCTCATTTCGAATATAAAAGAAATCGCCACATCCTCTGGCGTGGGGGAAGAGGACGGAGATTCCCATGGCTTTGGTGAAGAAAACTCATTGCTGTTAGTGAATATCAGTTTGAAGGTAGATTCAAACCATCCTAAGCTCAAAGCCTTGGCTCAGAGTGTGGAGGAAGTCACCGGGCTGGAATTGACTGGGGATGAATCGGGAGAGCTGGGCTTTCAGCTGGAGGCAGTGGATTTCCGGGGATTTTACGATCTACACATGGACCCGGTATTCATGGGGTGTAGAGAGATGAATAGATGAAATACGGGATACGTCCTTTTATCAAGTGTTAACGTGTACCATTTAGACCGTCGTGACTTGACCAATGACATTCATGATTTGACCTTTTGATTTTTGATATTCGTAACTTTCCGGGTCAGTTAAAACTCGACTTTCAAATGATGGTTAAAAATTAATTATAAAAATCCATTTAAAGCCAGAAAAAAATTACTCAAGTTCTACCTACACCTTTCGGTTATTTATTTCCAACTTTGGCATTTTTTACCCTTCATTTTCTACGCAATAATTGATCTCCGTTTCTAGTTAATTAAAGCACAACTATAGGTTAGAATTATATCCGACGAAATATGTTTTTGATTGAATTTAATCATACGCATAGATTTTGGAAATTCGCTTTTCTAAAAATTAGACTTATCCCGTTTCCTTTCTCTATACAGCTACATATGCATTTTATTTTTATATTGGTTTTGTGGTGTTGTAAACCTTATATAACTATTATGTAATGGTACTTCTATTTCATTTGGTATACATTTTATTTTTTATTGATTTTTTGATGTGCATCCACACAAATTCCTTTTCAAATGCTCAATGAGTATGCAATCTCCTATAGAAAAATAACTATTTGTAATCGTAAATTGTAATACTTTATAATAAATATTTTTTTTTTACTTTGTCTCACAGTACAGATTCGCGGACCGAAGTCACCACCACAGAGGGAATCACATCGCCACCTTTTTGTTTTGTGTAAATACATCATTCAAAATGTATGAAAGTGGATGGGTTTATCCATGTTTGTATATACAGTTTTTTTTTAAATATGTTTTTCCCCATCCCTTAAAGCTAGAAGAGCCCGAATTGGGAGGTAAAATCGCATTTCCCTTCCGACGGTTTGCAGCGGCTCCGGAGAAGGGCTCCGCCCTCTTTTGGTACAACCTCCGAGAGGACGGCTACGAGGACCAGCTCCTGATGCACGGGGAGTGTCCCGTTGTTATCGGGGAGAAGTGGGGTAAGATCCCGGATATAGTATTAAACACATATTCCATTTTTTATCACATAATTTATCTATTATATAAAACTATAATAATATCAATTTGTTTCGTAATCCACTTTCCAGTCTCAACAACATGGATTAACTACTACGCCCAATTTCATTCTCGAAAGTGCGGAGTGGATGAATTCTCCCGCTTCCAAATCATCCCTTTGTACACGGAAAGTTTTCTCCGGCAATATTTTGACAACGTTTTATGTATTTCGAATGTTTGCAAGTCATGAATTTACTTGGAAATATTATGTACGTATAAGTTTAAAATAAATACCGCTTAGCCCACGGGAACATGAATTATTTTTTGTAACCTATAACTTATTTTGTATTAATTTTATTAGTTTGGATTCTCTATTCCATCCAATTCTCACTACTACAGCACCCTATCTGCACACGAAATTGTGCTGTTATATCGACATGCTGCTATAGAAAATTATGTAAAAAAAATAATTATTATTAATTAATCAAGACCAATTCCAGGTAATAGCTTCATAATTTAATAAAATATATCAATATTAACGCAATTTTACTAAAAATGTTGAATTTTCGTTGAAAAACGAAGAAATTTGTATTATTGAGAAGTCCAAGTGCTGTTATAGAGAAAAAGTTTAAAACTGTAAGTCGGAATTTTATTGTGAATAAGCAGAAATGTATTAAACAAGTTGCACAGACTGATCAAATGGATTATAAAAGCAAAACAATTAGTAAAATGTAAATTGGACTCAAATAAGTAGACATTTGCTCCATTCCAAATGAGCCATCCTGCACATATTTCCAATAAACAATATAAATATATAACCCTGAATATTTTTTACCATTTCCTCCGTTTTGTATGTCTTAGAAAGAGAAAAAAAGCAATAAAATTACAGAAATTGTAGAATTGTACGCATACCAACAAGTACACACTTGCATTTTATGAAAGACAAACCTAACAAGGGGCTTATGAAACCAATGTCGTCATGCCTTGCAGTGTTCAACAACAAACAAAAAAAAACGACTCTTGAAAATGTTTATGCCAGCAGCTGAGAGATCCCTGTGTGGAAGGCTTCTACTGGATAAATGCATGTAACCTGACAGGGCCAGGGATATCGTACGACTTTATCAGCCCTTTCATGAGGTATTATATGAGCCCAAACAGAAAACTGTGTATGCCCGATATTCTCCCTTATCTACTATATAGGATGAACAATACGTGTATATTGGAAGGGGAACATTTGTCTGTGCCCGCAAGCCAAAGCTTGGGAAACTTTTTTTCCCACATCCTTTTTCACATTAAAAACAGTACCATTAATGAAGAGTGTGGGGAAGGGCGACTCTTGAGAATATTCTTTGTGTTACACAAGCCCCATTATTGTTAATATTCTGTATTGAAACGTGTTAAAACTTATAGCACTAGAAACTTATAGGCATTCCGTAATATTTGAATTCTATCTAGAAGAGTGTCTTTGATTTACCTATTTTTTCCAGTAAATAGGTCAAAATAAAAAAATCAGTTTTGACGTTACCTTCAAAGTGATTTCTTGTGGGTTATACGCTTTATGACAGTGCGAGCTACTTGTTTACATAAAAAATAGGAGTTTTGGCGAAATCAAAGTACGTCAAAGGAAAGCTTTTGCAATCTTATTTTACCTTGCCATTGTTCTTTGACTGGACATCTCAATTGGATGGCTTAAAGAACGATTATATAGACTGTTGAGTGCGATCAAATCAATAGGGGCATTTATTACCATCATATAACTAAAGGATATAATTAACAATAGAGAATGGTGCTCCGAATTTTTGTGGATCCCATCTCTCAGCCTTCCAGAGCCTTGATGCTCTTTGTTCGGGCTGCAAACATCCCCGTGGAGGAAAAACTGGTTTCAATTGCCAGCGGTTGGTCATTTTATCCTTGGGTCTCACCCTGCATTTGGGGCTTTTATACACACTCTTTGTCACAATAGAACTATAGAACATTGTATTAAAGGAGAAAAATATGTCATTGTGTGTAAATACTAAACTTTTATTCAATACTGTTTAGGTGAGCACAGATCGAAGGAATTTGCGGCAGTAAACCCCTTTAGGAAGGTCCCATCCATCATCCATGATGGGTTTCATCTGTCGGAGAGGTGAATGTTATTCAAATTTAATTACATAGTTATTTTACATAGATAAATTACATAGGTATAAATTTTTAATTAATTTTTTTCTAATAAACCTCAGCACCCAGAACGATTATAGGAGTGATGCTTTTAAGGGTTTGTATGTGTATTAAACGTGCAAAGGAATTTAATTAAAGCCACCTTTTGTTGTTGGTTAGTGTGGCCATCTTCCGCTACTTGGCCAGGTCCTTCCCCGCCCCCTCCCATTGGTTCCCCCAGGAAGCCCAAGAGCAAGCGCGGATCGATGAATACCTAGCATGGCAGCATCTGGGCTTGCGCATGCCCTGCACCCGACTCATCTTCGCCCTCATTATGCCCCACATGCTGGGCTTTAAAGGGGAAACGCCGGAGAAGGACAAGAATAAAATCCGGGGGCAGGCAGTGAAGGCTCTGAATGAAATGGAAAATATCTGGTTGGCCAATTCCAACTTTGTTGCCGGGGACAATATTTCCGTGGCGGATTTGTTGGCTATCGGCGAAATTGAAATGATGCGTAAGTACTTTGGATTTGAACATTTATTTTAACACATAATTTAACTTGGCAATTTTTTGTGGTGAATTTGTGTGGGAACATTTTATGCACATGTGTATTGCAAATTTATTGGGGAATTTACACGGAAAGTTTGTTTGGAATCCGTTAGTTTCTTTGGCTTTATCTACAAAATCTAGAAATTTATCTGTAAATGTATCCGCAAAATCTAGAAATTTATCTGTAAATGTATCCGCAAAATCTAGAAATTTATCTGTAAATGTGTCCGCAAAATCTAGAAATTTATCTGTAAATTTATCCGCAAAATCTAGAAATTTATCTGTAAATGTATCCGCAAAATCTAGAAGTTTATCTGTAAATTTATCCGCAAAATCTAGAAATTTATCTGTAAATGTATGAGCAAATGCATCTGTAAATGCATCTGCAAATTTCCCTGTAAGTTTATTTGCAATTTTGTCTGCACATTAATCTACAAATTTACGTGTACATTAATCTACAAATTTGTATATACGTTTTTCAGCAAATTTATCTGCAAATGTATCTGTAAAATGTGCAAGGTTATCTGTAAAATCTAGCAAATTTATCCCCAAACTACATAAAAAGTCTGCAGAAATTTGTACGGAAAACATCTACATTTTGTATTGCAAAGATATGCACACATTTATGTATGTGGTAAATTTTTATGTACAAAATTGTGCACTTTGTGTCACGAATGTATTCAAGCAGAAATTTGTGCATGACAAATGTGTGTAAAGGCAAATTTGTACTACAAAATCTGCACAAATATAATATATACATGCAAAATTAAATTTGCACGGCAAAATACACAAATGTTCGACATGATTATTTGTGGGTGCTCTTTGCAGTTGGTTGCTGTATTTATAGTTACTATATTGCAGTTTTGACGATATTTGACCCCATTAATTTTAAATTGCAGGACTAATTGGCTTCGCCTTCAACGTCCGTGACAACCGACCAAAACTCTCTGCATATATCGACCGAGTGCGGGAGACCCTGGGCCCAACCATGTACGATGAAGTTCATCGTGGCGTGGATGAGATGACCGCAGTATTTAAGCCGACGTAGGCGTTTTTTTTTTCAAATTGAAACTTTACTGCCAACTTCGCAATGTACATACAAACATACCGAAAGCCGATTTTCTAGATTCTAGTACATAATAATTTTGAACCAAATGTATATTTTGCGATTTTAATATTTAATGACCTTTGTACAAATAAAATGGATAAGATGTAAAAATTCTGTAGAAAGTGAAATAATTTATTTTTTCAAATGTCCACAAATAATTTATGATGAAATTCACTTTAAAAATTTTTCCAACCAAGTGACCGTCAGCGCTTACTACGTCTCTTGGCGCTAATTAAATTTTGTAAGAATTGCTTCAACACCCTGAAAACGGATTTGGTTGGGATCCTCCCTGGAATTTTCCTGACGGCTTCCTCCTCCTCCGGTGCCCGATATTGTATGGGATAGGCCTCGGCCCGCATTTTCTGACGTTTCTCACTGAACTGTGGACAGCTTCGGGTTGACTTGATATCTGACATATCCTCGAATTCCTCCCCTTTGTCTGTCTCCAATTCCGCAGCGGCTGATAGGCAATGATCTGGAATATCAACATCGTCTTTGCTCCCTTCCAGATATCCTTGGGAAGTCCTATCTTCTGCGGCCTTCAAAGGCTCCACCAACTCCGGAATGATGGAAGGTACCGTCCTTGCGGAAATGAGGCTACTTCTCTTGAAATCTAGGAGGATGGACGGCGCCAGAGGATAATTCTCCAGGTCATGGAGAGACGAAGAGAAGGATGCTCGGGATTTCTTTGACGAGGGCTTCATCACGGGCAACGGTGCCCTGGCCAGATCCTGGAGCTTGAGGCGGTTGACGAAGTCCATGAAATTTACCGTGTCCATCGGTTGCTTCTTGCTGTTATTTCGCAAGGACGCGAGGGAGCCACTGTAACGTGGGATCGCTTTGGAGCTCGAGCTGGCCGTCGGGGACACAATTAGAGAGGTTCTGAAGGAATCACAAGATGCATATTTTTGTTATATTCCACGCGCATGCTCACGAATTTGACGAACTCATGCATAAATGTGTATACATATACATGCATTCATTCATAGATCCTAAAGTAGGATATTTTATACACAAATTCGCATATTTTTACATAAATGAAGATATTTTTACATAAATTCGAATATTTTTACATAAATTCGAATATTTTTACATAAATTCGCATATTTTTACATAAATTCGAATATTTTTACATAAATTCGAATATTTTTACATAAATTCGAATATTTTTACATAAATGAAGATATGTATGTTTACATAAATTCGCATATTTTTACATTAATTCGCATATTTTTACATAAATTCGAATATTTTTACATAAATTCGAATATTTTTACATAAATTCGAATATTTTTAC
>JAQGBT010003426.1:0-19657 GCA_034698585.1 Disparrhopalites patrizii | reverse complement strand
TGAGAGGAAATATAAAATAGAGAGAGACAATGAGAGGAAATATAAAATAGAGAGAGACAATGAGAGGAAATATAAAATAGAGAGAGACAATGAGAGGAAATATAAAAGAGAGAGACAATGAGAGGAAATATAAAATAGAGAGAGACAATGAGAGGAAATATAAAATAAAGAGACAATGTGAGGAAATATGAAATACAGTGAGAGAAAGAGAGGAAATATAAAATAGAGAGAGAGAGGAAGAGTAGAAAATAGTGAAAGATAAAGTAGGCAAGACAGAAAAAAATAATAACAGCGGTAGAGAGAGGAAGAGAGAGGAAGAGAAAGGAAGAGAGAGGAAGAGAAAGGGAGAGAGAAGAAGAGAAAGGGAGAGAGAGATAAGGAGAGAGAGGGAGAGCTTTCTTACCGCTTATTTTTCCTTAGAAAACACAACCACTAGCTTTAATTTAAATTTTGTTCTATTTCGTTGATTATGTTATTAGCCATGTATGCGTTTTCCTGCAAAATAATTGAGCCAAACGTAAAAAGTTGTGTGTATAACTTTGAATAGAAATAATTATGAGCAATAAACTGGACATACACATATATTAATAGTATAAGCAGTAATATTTGGGTAAAGGGTAAAGTTTCGTCCCGTCCGCGAAAGTACGTGTGTAATAATGTTTGTAATTGGTTACAACACAGTCACAATAAAAAGTTCCAGTAAAATCGAAGGTCAGTTTTAAAAATGAATGCCACGGACCGGAATTTCCCGGAAACCTCCAATGAATCTTTCTGTCGGGGGAATGCAGGGGCAGTTTTAATCTTTAGAGGCGGGGGATAATGCTTGGAAATCCTCCGTCCATGACAAATTGAATTAGGCGGGACAATAAAGCCCCATCCAGGCCCTGTTATACATGGCGGGAGATAATTATCCCCATCACTATATCATCTCTTCCTCATTAACTCACGCCAGTACTTTCTCTCTTGCTTTCTCCCCCGGATTTTTTTCATGTCCCACTTGCCCCGTTCCATTTCCGGGAAAATCCCCCGCTTTACCCAAAAAAATCCCTCCATTGATCATTTCATTCTCCTTTTTTCCGTAAGTTTACCACAAATACAAGGCCGAGGCATTTCCCGGAGGAGAAAAGACTTTTTGATCCCCCCGAAAGCAAGGAAAGTTGTGGGAGATGTAAATAAATAAAAGGGATTGATCTGCAATTTAAACGGTGAGAGGAGAAGAGGGAAAGTGAAGAGAGAATGGGAAATATTTGGGAGAAAATTCTTGACAAATAAAATGGTTGCGTATACCTTTGTGGGAACAACAGATTATGGAAATGAAGGAATTGGGTAAAAGTTAAAGAGGGAAAAAACAGGAGTGGGACTTGGGATTGAATAATTTAAAAAAAAACAAACGGAATATATACGTGAAGATACATAGGGGAAGATTTCCCGCTTTGCATATATTTATCCGCCTTGATTTCACTCTTGCTTTCACTTTCTCTGTCAATGTCTCGACTTCTTTTTGTCTCTTTATTTTTCTCTGTATTTTTCAGTCTCTCTCCCTCTTGTGGTATCTGCAATTTCCTTTCTCTCTATTTCTCTGTATAATTTCCTTCCTACACTTTGTTCTGTGTATATTTGTCTCCACATTATCCTTTTTCTCTATTTGTCTCTTTATTTTCCATTACCTATATTTATTCAAATTTTCTCTGCATACTTTCCGAAGATTAATTTCTCTATTTCTCCTGCCTGTTTTTCTTTGAATTTTTAATTCTATGCGTTTCCCTCTTTGTTGGTCTTCAAATGTTTAATTCTGTGTTTCATTCTTTGTGTTTTTTCGAATTTTAAATTTCTGTCTTTCTTCCTTTGTTTGTGTTCGAATTTGTATTCTATGTTTGTCTCTGTTGTTCTTGGAATTTTTATTTTTTTGCGTTTCTTTTTCTGCGTTTCTCTCTTTGTTCTTCTACGAATGTTTAATTATCTGTTTCTCACTTCGTTTTTCTACGAATGTTTAATTATATGTGTTTCTCACTCTGTTTTTCTACGAATTTTTAATTATCTGAGTTTCTCACTTTTTTTTCGAATTTTAAATTATTAGCGTTTATCCTAGTTTTTAATTTTTTTACTTCTCACTTTATTTTGCTTGGAACTTTTAATTTCCTTTGTTTCTCCCTGTGTTTTCTTCGAATGTTTAATTCTCTGCGTTTCTCACTTTATATTGATGCCTAGAATTTTGAATTCGTTTTGTTTCTCACTCTTTTTTGTTTGAAATGTTTTAATTTTTTTCGTTTCTCTTTCCGCTGTTCTGGAAATTTTTAATTCTCTGCATTTTCTCTTGGTTTTTCTTCTATACATTTCTCACTTAATTTTGCCTGGAATTTTTACTTATCTTTGTTGCTCACTTATCTTTGCCTGGAATGTTTAATTCTCTTTGTTGCTCACTTATCTTTGCCTGGATTGTTTAATTCTGCGGGTTTCTCTCTGTTTTTTCTTCGAATTAATAATTCTCTGTCTCTGTCTTTAGTTTTCTCCGTATTTTCCTTTTTGATGCTTCCATATTTATTTTTTCTTTGTTTTCTTTGCATTTACTATCCACAATTCCTCCTTGTCTCTGGATTTTCCTTTCTCTTTGTGTAGAATTATATACAATAATTTTGTATCTAATTTTGCGTTTTGTCTCTACTTTGTTTTTTCCTCCGCACATATTTCTTCCCGTTTTTGCCATTCCTCCTGGTTTTCGCTTTATTTTCCATTTTCTTTCTTCTCCGCCAATTCTTCTTCGCTTCTCCCAATTTTACTGAAGGCACTTCTTGATTTCTCTCTCTATTTTGTCCTTACTTATGTTTCCTTTTAAATTTTTTTAGGTTTCCCCTCGGACAGGCTCTGACATTTGCCTCTTTTTTACCCTTTCTCTTTTTTTCTCTTCTTATTGGGAGCCCCTCATTCTTGCCTTGCTTTTGTCTTCTTAATCCCATTTATACCTTTGTTTACTTTGTCCTTTCCTTTCCCTCACTTTTGTTACACTGTTCCTATGTATATCCGTACATTATGCCTATTGTTATAGTCAAGATTTTGGGAAGTCATCTTAGACCTACTTCCCAATGGAAAACCAACCATGTATAGTCACGATTTGTGTCCGGCTTTCTCCATCTCCCATTTTTTATCCTTCTCCCCTTGATCTCTTTCCCAAGAATAGGGGGAAAAAGGAATCTGTAGCACCTGTCCCTATCAAGGAGCGGGATGAAATATTGAAAATTGCTCCCTTCCAAAATATACACTGATTCCCCATGCAAGTTGTTTCTCCATTTGCCCAGAGATTTTTTTTTATTACGCACATGAGTCCTCCACAATTTCCGCCCACTTGAATAATTTTCCTTGGAGTGTGTACACGTGTATAGTAATACCCACGCAGGTACCTCGCCTCCTGGCTAAGGTACTTTTTCTTCCCCAACACCAAAATCCTTGTAGAGCCCAAACATTTGTAAAAAAAATACTCCCTCCCCCCCTGAAATGTAGTCAAGTGGCTCTTTGTAAAGTTAACGGACCCCCAAAAAAATGGAGAAAGTGGTAAAAATGGGGGAATCGGGAGAGACCGGAATTATAAGGAAGAATTTTTCCTTCAAATTACCAAGTCAAATATGAGATTCTCTGTACCTCGAAAGAGGCGGATGAGGAGACGTGGGAGGAGGCGGAGGAGGATGAAGAGAGGACTGTTACACAGCGGGTGTGCCTCGATTAGCTTTATTTCATAGTGGCTTTTTTCTCCCTCTTTATATTTCCTACGGATATTCCCTTTTTTGTACATGAATTTCCGTTTATATTTTTTTTCGGGGTATTTTTTCCCCGTAGTTTTTGCCGGGTATTTTAACCAGCAGTTTGTTTCTTGTACGTTTTTTATTACACGTTTCCACACACGTTTCTGTTGTGTCATTAAGCATTGCACGTACGTGCCTCGGGTTATTTAGGCCGACAGTGTACGTATAAATGCTTCATGTGGGCATTTCTACGGATTAATAATGCTTTTTCTTAGCTTTTTATTTTTATTAAAAATCCTTCACACAGCCCACTTTATATATAATGAGCATCCCCATAAGGGCTTTCCACCTACAGTGGAGTCTCTCTATATGTAACAACACGGAAGGAAAGTGTAAAAAATATTATTAATTGGGAAATGTTGTTATATAGAACAGAAAATATGTACTTTACATGTAGGAATAAATAAATAAATGTGGAATAAATAATGTTGCTATACAGAAAGTTTGTTATAAGCAGACTTGTTGTAGAGACACTCCACCGTATAACGAATTTCATGATACTCCCCGAGAGGTTAGTAATGATAAAATCCTTGTCTATAACGATGATTTTTATCCCGGTTTTCTCTCTACAATGGGAAAGTTTTGAATTCTCCGCCATTAATCCGGTTTCCCTAAAACGGCTTCGGTCCCACCCTCCTATACTTTGCTCTCTACAACGGTTTTTTCTGCAGTTTGGAATCCCCCGCCAGGATGCCTCTTTCTCTACAACGATTTTAGGCCACGCCTGGGCATACTTCACTCTCTATAACGCTTTTCTTTGTATTGGTAACTACATGGTTTTCCAAAGCTGAAAGTCTTACGGTTTTCTTTACAGTCGACTCTCTCTATAACAGCACCCTATCAAACAGCAGATTTTGCCCGTTCTAAAGAAGAACCGTTATAGAAAACAAACATTTCTATGTTAACAATTGGAGAAAGTTTTTGAGGGGAGCATTTTTTGCTGCTGTTATAGAGTGGGAACTGCTATAAGGAGGGCCGTTATAGGGAGATTAGACTGTATAGCGGTTTTGTCTTATTCCCTATATCCGTTATTCTATACAGTTGACTGTCTCTATAACGGTTCCCCTTAAATGAGCACATTTTTCTCGCTACAGAATAAATCTTATAAAGAATAGAAATGTCTGTTGATGATTGTAGAAAAATTTTAATGACAGCTCTATTACCATTATACAAAGAAATCAGTTATGGGGGAGCCCGTTATATAGAGAGTTGAAAAAAATTGCTTAATGAAACTCCGCTTATTGCTAAACTCTTATATGGAGACTCAAGTGTATGCATTATTATTGCTGGGCATGCATTTTTTCCTGGGAGCGAAAGGGGAATCTGAGATATTTTTTATTTTATTTTTCCCTCCCAAAAAATAATATTTTGAAAGGAACAAATTCTGGGAATAATTTAGTGGGGAGAAAAAGGAATTGTTGTAATGTTTAAAAGTACCTTTTTCACACTCCATAAACACCACATTTTATTAATTTTATTAACCCTTTCTCACGTTTTTTCCTGGGAAATTATAAGCTCATTCTCCGCAATCGAATCTGCATAAAATGCTAGACACTTTTAATTCATTTGCCAGCTCCATGGGACACACAGCATATTCTCATTTTTTCCTATTTTGTATTCTCTTTCTCTCTCGCTCTCTCTCTCTGTCTCTGTCTCTCTCTTTCTCTCTCCCTCTCTCCCCCTCTCTCTTTTTCTCCTCGCAATTTCTCGCTCTCTCTCTCTGTCATTCCTGCTCACTCATGAAGCAAAATTACCCCGTCCCTAGAGCCTTCCTTCATTCACATAGAAACTTGTTCCCGGAAAAAAAAAGTTTCCTCTTTATGACTCTTTCTATAAGAAATTAGATGAGGAAAATGACTTTTATATGCGTAAATGGGCGGCGTATGTACGTAAAGGGTTAGGCTTGTTACTCCCATTTTTTCTGGAATGGCAACGACTAAATTAGGTCCCAAAAAAAGACAGCGTTTAGATGAGCATTTCATGGGAAAAGTATTTAAATTATGAGAGGCGAGAAAATATTAATGAAAATTCAACGGCTTTCCCTCCCGGGGGGACTTTTCAAATGCAAAAATGTGGCGGAGAAGATGTTAAATGGAGGTGAAAAGTCCTTCTTTGGGTACGTATATGTCAACTCTTTACACAGGTTGACTCGCTTGGTTAGGATGCTGAGACGGAGATTTAATTGTCTTATAAAAAATATGCACAACCAAGGTTTATTTTGGACTTTTTGAGGCTGAATGTCTTTGTGAATTATAAAAATAGAGATTAATACGTATGCAACTGGAGCGGGAAATGAGAGATAGACATGGAGAAAGAGACGGGAGAAATGCATAAGAGAAAAAAGAGAGACATATGCAGAGAATAACATCATTATTGGAGTGACAAAAGACGTTTTGGTTGACAATGCTTACCCATTAACTATTCATTGCGTTGCTTTTAAAAATTTTAAGAGAAAAGATACAATGGCGTCAAAGTAGATGAAATGCGAAACAGTCAAAAGAAGATAAACAAATGAAAGGAACCAGAAGAGAGAGGAAATAAGGAAGGAGAGAGGAAGAGAAGAAGACAAAAAATCCAAGAAAGAGGAGAAAAAAGTTTAGAAAGAAAGCAGAAAAAAATAGACAACAACGACAAATAATAACCGCCCATCAAAAGAGAAAAGAGTACGAGTAAGGCAAAAGGAAGGAAACACGTAGACAGAAGACGCCAGAGAGAAAATATATGCAATACAAGAGAAATTAACTGGATGAGAAGAGGGAAAATACAAGCAGAAAAACAGGAGAGAAAACCAGGGCAAATCCAAAATAGCGAGAGACATTAAGAAAATCGAGAGAAAAGCACATAAAAAAGAGAGATAAATACAAAAAAAATAGAGAAGAAATGAGAGAAAAATACAAAGGAACAAGAGACAAATACAGAAAAAAAGGGAGAAAAATACAGAAAAAAGAGATGAAAATGCATAAACAACAAAAAATAACAGACAAAACGAGAGAATATACCAAAAAACGAGATAAAATACATAAACAACGAGCAGAAAAAACGATATAAAATACATAAGCAACGAAAAACGAACAGAAAAAACGACAAAATACATAAACAGCGAAAAAAAGAACAGAAAAAACGACATAAAATACATAAACAGCGAAAAAAAGGACAGAAAAAAATGATAGAATATACATAAAAACGGGAGATAAATACGGAAAAAACGAGTGAAAAATACAGGAAAAACGAGCGAAAAATAGAGGACAACGAGAGAAAATAAGAAAACAAGCGAAAAATATGGGGAAACGAGAGAAAATAGGACCAAAACGAGGAAATAAAGGAAAAAGCGATCGAAATGATGAGAAAAGAATGAGGACAATGCACGAAAAAAATAAGGTGAAACGAGAGAATCATATGGAAAAAACGACAGCAAAATAAGGGAACTGAGAGAAAAATATTTGGTAAGCAACAAAAAAAGAAAGAAAAAGCCAGAGAAGTAAGCAAACAACGAGATAAAGGACAAGAAAAAACCAGATAAGAGTAAGAACATGAAGAGAGAAAATGAGGAAAACGAGAAAAAATAAGTACAAAAAAGGGAAGCAACAAAAGAGAAAAATACGGAAAGAGCCAGGAAAAAATTCTAAAATAACGAGGGACAAATAAATTGAAGACACAGGAGAAAGAAATGGAGAGGCGAGCCCCCGAATATAGAACATACATATCTATTTGCGAGTCTCCTTCGAAAGCGTTTTGATTCACGTGAAGACAACCTTTGAATCCCTTTCCATCCCATCCACGTATTCTCATATAATAATCGTTTAATTCAAATTGAGCTTTTTCCCCTCTCATGAAACTTTTCTGCCTCTCTCCCTTTCCCCTGCCACTCATCCACTAAATTCTGGCTTTGTGTATGTACATGTAACTTTCTCTCCCTGCACTCTCAACCCCAAACGGAATCTACATAACGGCTGACATCCACCAAGTAACTGATTATTATTCCAAGCTGTCACTCCATTTTAATCACTTGGAATGACGATCATTCTTTCTTTTAATAAACCAGGAAAAAAAGTGCCACCAGTGGGACATGATAACATACAGCAATGGGTCCAGTATGTATATGACATATGTATATATGTATTCGGTTTCCCATTAACTATTATGCATTATTATGCATTATCCTTTCCCCTCTTTTCATATTTCTGCCATTGTTGGCTGGTATCAATTTCTTCTTTTTTATGGACTTTCTTTCACGAACCGGGCTTGTGATTAAATTTTGTTTTATTTGATGAAGTATTAGTGTTCTTGATGATGTATTAATTACTCGCTAAGTTTACTTTTTTAATCTGAATTCATTGTCGAATATATATTTTGATGGTTCATTTTTCTTTTATTATCCTTCTTTATTTGCTTGATAAATTTGTTTTTTTTTTCAATTTCCGTGCAATCTAAGTTTTAATTTTTTTTCGTTCAATCTGAGTTCTAATTTTTTCGTTCAATCTAAGTTTAAATTTTTTTGTTCAATTTAATTTCTGATTTTTTCGTTTAATTTTCCTTTTAGTAATTTTTGCTTAATTTTCCTTTTAATAATTTTTGCTTAATTTTCCCTATAATTATTTTTGCTTAATTTTCCTTTTAATTATTTTTGCTTAATTTTTCCTTAATAATTTTTGCTTAATTTTCCTTTTAATAATTTTTGCTTAATTTTCCTTATAATTAGTTTTGCTTAATTTACCTTTTAATTATTTTTGCTTAATTTTCCTTTTAGCTAATTTTACTTTATTTTCCCTTCTATATTTGTGCTGGATCTTTCAATTAAATTTTGCTTTTATTATTTGTCCAAATGTCTTTGTACATTGTTTGCTTAATTTTCCATTTTTCGGCGGATTGTTTTTAAATTTTAATTTTTTCCGTTTTTAAAAATATTTATTGCCTAATTTTCCATTTTAATTTGCTTGCTTGGCATGTCTTTTAAGCTGCTTACTCAATACTCCATTCAGTTGACTGTACTTAATTTTCCTTTTAATCCTTTTAATTTCCTTTTAATTTCTTTGCTTAATTGTGTCCGTTGACTAAAATTCTTTAACGGTACCGGCTAAATTCTTTTAATATTGCTATAGTCGAATTTAAATTTCTTTCTGGTGAAATTTCCTTGATTGAGTCATGATTAATTGCACACAATTTGATGGACAAAATTTCACCGAACTTTTGACAAAATCTCATTAATTTCCTTGTTAAATTTCTTTGCTTAGCCCGTTAATTTTTGTTGTGCCATTAACCAAGTATTTAATTTTTTAAATTGAAAAACATGCCAAAACCAAACCAAAAACATCGCTAACCAAACCCGTTTAAATGATGCTGTACTAATTATGTGCATATGATCTTTTCAAAACTAAATAGGTATACTTAACCTTGAGAAGCTCCTTGCTATTCACCGCCATAGGAATCCCAAATTGAATCCAAATGTTCCCCTTATTTTTCTTCAGAAAAAAAAAACATTTTCCCCAACTTAAATGGAGGAAAACGTGGGAATTTAAGAGCCACTTTGTCTCTTCTCATTTGATCATCAAAAATTCAAGGGAATCACCGCAGGAAAGTGGAAAGAGAGGAGGGGAAAGTTCTGCGTGAGGAAATCAGTTGAAGGGGAGTGAAAGGGGGGATGTCTGTGAATAATTGAAGACATTTCATCCTGCCCAAAAATGCATGCATATTCCACCTTTTCCCCGCACACAAGCTTTCACTCTGACACAAAAGGGTCTTTTTATATGCCCGCCAAAATTATAATGGTAACTATGTAGACGAGTGGGAAGAGAGATAAAATATTTTTTCTCTCCCTCCATTTTCTTCCCATTTGGTTGTCATTCTCATTATTACATCATCACCTCCCCCAACCATTATTAGGGATGCAAAAAAGGTCCCGTGGTAAATAATAAGGCCTTCAAAAAATCCACTATTTCCTTCCTTCCTCCCAAAAGACCTTGTCAATTATGAATCAATTCTCCTCATTTCATTACGTATTCAACCACATTTGTCTCTTTCCCCCCATAATTTTCTCTCTTTGGTAAAAAATGGAGGGGGAAAGTCCATGTCAACAAAGAATCTTGAATGTCAACAAGTGAACGTAGGGAACTTTTTTTTTTTTCGTGTCAATTTTGCTCTGAGGGAGGAATGTCAAAATATTTTCTTTCTACCCGTCATGAATTCTCCTCGTTAATGTCAATCCGATATTTTTTTGGATATTTGTAATCGACAATATTCTTGATGTTCTAGCTCTGTTTTTGTTTAGACGCTTTTTAAAATAATCCTGGAACTTTTTTTTATAAATCAAAAATGATTTTTTGATAAAGCGATGATAAATATTTCCGATTAAGATTAAAACATTTTTTTGTTAGAACGAAACGGATTTGTTTTGATTAAATCGGGAAATATTTTTCGTTGAAAAGAAACCAATTTGTTTTGATTGAATCGATAAATATTTTTGCTTAAGGCAAAACCGACTTGTTTGGACTGAATCGAGAAATATTTTCGTTTCGGACGAAATCGATCTGTTTCGATTTAATCGAGAAGTATTTTCAGTTTTCAGACAAAACCGATTATTTTTCAATTAGAATGAAAGATTTGTTTCCTGTTAAAGCAAAATATTTTTTTCGTATAAAGTGAAATAATTGATTTCTATTAAAACAAAGTAGAATTTTCTCCGATTCAGACGAAATATGATTGTTTCGGTGAAACCAACACCGATTGTTTCCCATTCAAATGAAACATATTTTACTTCGACTCAAATAAATCCATACTTTGTTCCGTTAAAACCGAGCCACATCAGGTTGTATTCAAATAAAATACGACCTTCGCTGGCAAAAACAGGACCAATTGTCTTCGAATCAAATAAAATAAAATATTTTTCGGCAACCGAATCGAATTGTTCTCAATAGCAAATAAAGCCAAACTGCTTTCGGTTAAAATGTGACCAAATTGTGTCCGAATCAAACAAAGCAGAATAGTTATCGATTCAACCGAAACTGAATTAATTCAAATCCAAACCAAATACAGTCAATTCTCTCTATAACGGACCTCCTTATAATGGTTTTCTCTTTATAACGGTGTTCACAAACCCGCCCGAGATCATTTTAATGCTAAAAACTTTTAATGCTAAAAACCTCTATAACGGTTATTTTATAACGGTTTTTTCGTTATAACGGGGAAGCTCTGAATCCTCGACCAATAAACGTCTTTTGCTATAACGGTTTTAGGCCACGCCCACACATGCTATAACGGTTTTTTCAAATTTCTGAATCCCCGCCATAAATTCCTTTTTGCTATAACGGTTTTAGGCCACGCCCCCACACGCTATACCGATTTTTCCGCAATAATCCCCCGCCATTAAAATCGGTTCATAGCGGTTTTTCTTATACCGGTTATTCGTTATAGCGGTTTTTCTGACTGCTTTTTGCTAAACCGTTATAGAGAGAATTGACTGAAGAATCATTTTCCGTTCAAATGTAACCGAATTGCTTCCGATTCAACCAAAACCAAATTGTTAAATTGTTCAATCGTTAGAACCAAACCGATTTATCCTAGATTCAAACAAAACAAAATCTTTGGCCAAAACAAAAAAAAAACATTTGTTGTGGTTCAAACGAAACTATATTTTTAGAATAGAGAACCAAAAGAATACTTTTACATGTCCACGAAAGTCAATTTAGTCCGGGGCAGAAAACCAAATATAGCATCTTGATTTGAGCAAAAGGAATTTGTTTAACCGAAATAAAACGCTTTGTTTCAATTTCTTTGCTTCGTAGAACGCCAAAGTGTGTCGCTGTAGACGATTTAAAAATAGAGCATTTTCCCTTCTGAATCCAGCTCCCTTTTGACAATTCCCGGCCTTTGACAGACTTCGACTTTCCCCTTTGACACACATCAATTACTGTCTTTTCTACGAACTTTAAATTAAATCACTGCTCCCATCTCTACCAAAATATTTTTTTTGACCCCAAAAGTATCCATTTCAACCCACTACGTCGTAAAATGATGAAAGGGAAATTGACCGGCAGATCTCCCCATTTGCCCGGGTGAATTCAAAAACAACATGAAAGGAAGGAAATGCATGAGTTGGAAAAAGGAATTGCACTCCATAAAGTTTGATTCCATGAAATTTACCCCCCCCCCTCCAAAAATGAACCCCAAATAAAGATGAATGGGAATGAATAGGTGCTTTCTCCTCATAGAAAAAGCCACAGGAGAAAGTCAAAGAGCTGCGGAGAAAGTTAGTGGTGGACAGCCCACATCAAAGGCTTTGGGGATGATCATCATCAAATGTCCAATCTCCACACACATTCAACTTTTTACCCGGGACTTTTTCCTTCTTGTCCAAATGGAAACAACAGCCAAGGCTCAAATCAATCTCTATCCATCCATTTTATGTATTCAAATGACACGGTGGAAATTGGGCTTATGCAATGCATACATTGTCACATCCAGGAAAAAAGCGGTTTCTTTTCAACTTTTGTACAAACACACCAAAAAAAAAGATACATGATACACACGAACAAACTTCCTCAAAACTTCTCCCATTACAAATGAGCCCCCATTGTGTGTATAAAGACCGTATGAAACCGACAAAAAAGGGTAGGAGACCCCCAAAAAAAAATCTGGAGGATATTGAATAAAGTAAAGGAAAAAAAATAAACTTGATCACATTCAACTTCCTCTTTTATGTGTGGATGGTGGGAAGGGGAAAAAAAGGGGTGAGGGAAGGCGGAGATGAGGTGGAGGGAGGGAGAATTTAATTCAAAAGAAGGTAGTTGAAGGCAGTAAACAAGCGGATAAAATTCGATGATTTGAATGATAAAACTTTTGGAATAAATTATGACTGTGTGAATGAAGAGTGTGTGGAGTGTTTTGGGGATATGGGTATGTGTATGTATGTATATATACATAATTACATATATGCATATGAATTCATATGGAACGCAGTATGATCTAAGGCTTTTCTTTGGCATTCTTTCCCCAAAATCCACGGACGGAGAAATCAATACAAGAGGGAGAAGTGCAAGAGTTGGTTTAAATGGGAACCAGCCCAGCCGATGTTTTGAGACTAATCTAATGGGGGAAATAGGTACATGGGAGGAAGGTCAAATAACATGACAAGTACTACGTACTTTACATAATAAGGATAAAGACGAGGGGAAAATGACGGAAAAGGGATTGAAAAAAAAAACAACAGGAGTGGAAATTGAACATAAAAAAAGGAAAGACATAACAGCAGAGGAATAGATAAATATACTGCAAAGAGCAAAAATGACAGAATGAAACGGCGAGCCAGAACCTATAGAAGAAAAAAAGATAGAAATAAGCTGGATAAACCACAGATTATAAAGGGGAATAGTGAGAAAAAGTATGGCGGAGTACAGATAAAAATGTAAGAGAGAAAGAGGGAAAATAAATAACCAAAATAAAAACAGAAACAAGGAAAATCCACCCAAAAAATGGGAAATGAAAAGAAAGAAAATCTGGAGGAACACATATGGGAAAATGAGAAAAATGCTTGAAACAACCTGGAGAAAGAGGGAAAATAAATAACCAAAATAAAAACAGAAACAAGGAAAATCCACCCAAAAAATGGGAAATGAAAATGAAAAGAAAGAAAATTGGAGGAACACATATGGGAAAATGAGAAAAATGCTTGAAACAACCTGGAGAAAGATGGAAAATTGAAAGAAAAACAGAAAATGTAAAGAACGAAAATGGAGAAAAAAACCGAAAAGATGAGGAACAAAAATCGAAAGAAAAATAGGAAATATAAAGAACGAAAATCGAGAAAAAACATTCAAGAAAATTGAGAAAAACAATAGAAGAGAAAAATTCAATAAAATCGAGAAAAAACATAAAAGGGGAAAAATCCAAGAAAATCATAAAAACGGAAGAGAAAAATCCAAGAAAATTCAGGAAAATCATAAAAACGGAAGAGAAAAATTCAATAAAATCGAGAAAAAACATAAAAGGGGAAAAATCCAAGAAAATTCAGGAAAATCATAAAAACGGAAGAGAAAAATTCAATAAAATCGAGATAAAACATAAAAGAGAAAAAATTCAAGAAAATTCAGGAAAATCATAAAAACGGAAGATAAACAAACAGAAAAGAGAAAGAGAAACAAAAAAAGAGAAAGAGAAACAAACAAGAAAGACAAAGAGAAAAAAAAAGACAAAGAGAAACAAGCAGAATAGAGAGGAAAACAATTAGAAAAATTAGGAAAGAGAGAAAAAATAGGAAAGAGAGAGAAAGTAGGAAAGAGAAAAAATAGGAAAGAGATACAATACAGGAAATTGAGAAAAAAACACAAAATTGATAAAAAACAGAAACGAGAAAAAATTACAGAAAACTGAGAAAAATCATAAAAAAGAATGAGAAAAATTAAGACAAAACCAGAAGAGAAAGATAAAAAATTAAGAAAAAACCAGAAAAGAAAAAGAAAAAATTAAGGAAAATTAAGAAAAAACCAGAAGAGAAAGAGAAAAAGTAAAGAAAATTAAGAAAAAACCAGAAGAGAAAGAGAAAAAATTAATAAAAAACCAGAAAAGAAAAAGAAAAAATTAAGGAAAATTAAGAAAAAACCAGAAAAGAGGGGGGAAAAGTTAAAGAAAATTGAGAGATAATCAGAAAAGAGAACGAGATAAAATTAAAGAAAATTGATAGATAAAAAGAAACGAGAACGAGAAAAAGTTAAAGAAAATATTGCACTAGAAAAACAAAACAAAAGAAAAATCAAAGTCAACCCAATTGAGCAAAAGTGCGAAAATAGGGAATACGAGAAAGGCAAGTAAAGTCCCAGTGTAACCATTCCTTAATGGAGAATGTGACACCCTCCAAAAAAGGAAGAGAAAGCCTCATTTTTCACAAACAAGAGACCATGGTCTATGCTCGAGCGTACACATATGTACAGAATGCATTATATCTACATCAATACATATATACCGTACACATAGTATGAGCGAAAAAAATTAATGAAAAGAAAGGAGAGAAGAGGCGGGAAAGTGGAAGAAGAAGTGCAGGAGGAGGAGACGAAGATGGGAAGAATACATATGTACGAAACCACATATACATATGCATGTATACACGCCCATATGTATACATACGAAGTATGCCAAGGGAGGAAACGTAGGGGCAAATGCATATAGGAGGTCCCATTTGCGTAATGGGCAATTAGGTGAGACATGAAAGTGAAGAATGTTTCCCCTCACCGATTTATCTTTCATACGGTAGACTCTGCAGAGGAGGAAGGCATGTTGGCCCACGATATTGGAGATATTTCTGGGAACACTGTAGTCAAAATACGGCATGGTGGACGGGTCCAGGGCTTCTTCTTCCTCCGCACTCGATCCGTATTGTTGTGACGTTCCTATTCCTGTCAACAGACAGAGAGAAAAAAAATTAGGAAAAATAAATCATTAATAACCGTCTTATAATTTCCGCCCTTTCTCCTCATTACATTAGTGCTTTCTCTCCTTTATTTCTAAAGTGCCCTCCCATTTTCCACGGAGCTGTACGCATTTGTGTGTCTTGTATGTATGTATATGCACGTAAATGGGACTCAACGCATTTTTCTTAAATGCATATTATATATTGAATGTCTTATATGTGTATAAATATATAATTATTACGTATGTTTTGCACACATTTGGCTATATATGTATGTATGTATACATATTGCCTTTTACATATATTTTTACATTTATTTGTCCTACGCATTTTTAAACGCATTTCCCTTTGCGTTTATACGCGTGTTTCTATACATTTAGATGCAGTTTCCTACGGGTTTATGAGCATTTTATATTCCTTCATACGCGTTTGTCTCTTCGTTTATATGTATGCACATATGTATTTACGCATTTTTCTACACGTTTTACCAATATTTACGCATCTTTCTAAACATTTATGCACACGCATTTACGCATTGTGCTACAAGTTTTTATATACACAGTTTTCCATACACTTATATATACACGTATGTATTTACTCATTGTTGTACACGATCTTATATACACAAGTTTTCTATACATTTGTACGTACCTATGTATTTAGGCATTTTTCGTTACGTTCATACAAACGCATTTTTCTATGCGTTTATAACCGTTTGTTTATACATTTATATGCATATTTCCACACATTTATATGGATTTGTCTAAACGTTGTTGTACACGCAGTTTTATACATGTGTATTTTTATATGCATTTACATATACCTAAGCGTTTGCTTATACATTTACATATGTATGTGCATACTTCTATACATACATTTGTACACGTTCTTCCATACGTTTCTTCGCATTTTTCTACACGTTTGTATGCCGTTTGGTGTATGTTTATAAACCTTTTTTATTCGTTCAATCACATTTTTGTATACGTTTATAACCATTTGCTTATGCGTTTATATGTATTCTTGTACGTATATACATATACGTTTTACATGTCTACAAACGTTTTGGCTATACGGGTATATACATTTTTCTATAATTACCTTTATGTAAGTATTTCTCTATACGCTTAGTCGCATTTTTATATACGTTTATACACGTTTTTCCATATAAGCCTACAAGCTTGTTAGATGCATTTTGCTATGTGTTTATACGCATTTTTCTGTACATATATGCGGAAGCGTTTCTCCCGGTCTCTCCAGGGGAAGATTCTCCGGTGGGAAGACACATGTCTTGGGGGTCTTTGGAAGAGATTATGCTCTGGAGTGTGTGTTGTGTTGGTGCGCCGTGATAGTAATAAGGTTGATTTTTTTAACGAGACAGGTTCAAGGAGAAGGGAATTACATTCACGTAATTAGTTTCTCATTTAGCAGCAGGAGCGTTGGAGCACCCCCTTGCCTCCTTTCCCCCCGCTTGTGTAATTGTAAACCCACGGTTTAGTCCCACTGTGACCAGATTACACGCTACAATTCAATTTGTACTCTCCCTCCCTCACACGCCGTATCAATACAAGGGAAAGAGTGCCAAAGAGGATGTAGGGGAGCGAGAGAGATAATAGAAGTATTGGAGACAGAGAGAGAGAGGAATAGATGGGAAGAAAGCGAGATGGAAATAGTGTGGGAGAAAAGCGGATTATACCGCAACAGGACGTAAGCATAAAAAATTTAGAGGAACAGAGAGACAATTACAAGACAAAGATATCGACAAAAAAGACAGAGAGGATCAAAATAAAAAGAGAGAAATTAGAGAGCTGCGGAAGAGGAACAGAGAGAAGGCAAAAAGGAAGCTGAGAAAAAGAAAAAGAAGGGGCGAGCCATGACAGAGCATGAGAACAGGGAAAAAGGAGATATAAGAGAGGGAAGGTGGAAGGAAATAGAAGTATGGAGACAGAGAAAGGGAAATAGTGAAGGAGAAGGAGAGCCAGAAGGAGAAAAGGACGGAGAGAAAGAGAGACCTATGCAGAGAAAGAAAGAGAAAGCGACGTATACGGAGAAAGAAAGAGACAGGGAGAGAGATAGCGACGGGAGAAGAGATACGTAGCAAACGAAATAAATACAGAGAGACACGAGGAGAGAAATGGGAGAAGGAGCTGGAGTGCGAGAAAGAGACAGTGAATGAAAGAACTGGAGAGAACGAGAGAAAGACGGACAGACGGAAATAGAAAGCTTACTCACAATCAGTGCGACAAAAGAGGGAAAGAGAGACAGAAACAGAAAGACGCAGAGAGTGAAGCAAAAGGAGAGAGAAAGAGCCGAAGAGAGAGGGAGAACGAGTAAGAGATAAACAAAAAACGTAGCAAAAGAGACAAACATAAAGAGACAGTGAGAAAAAGACAGAGAAGGAAATGGACGGAGAGAGAAAAGAAACAGCGACAAAAGGATACAGAGAAAAAAGGAGAAATAGAAAGAGATGGAGAAAGAAGCAAAGCGATAAAGAGACGGAGAAAGAAAATTACGGAGAGCCAGCACGAGCAGGAGAGAGGAAGAGTAGGATAGAGAGAGAAGGAGGAGTGGAGAGAGAAAGAGAAGTCGGGAGAGAAAGAGACTATACGAGATCAAAAGACGGAGAAAGAAAATTATGGAGCGAGAAAAAGAGAAATAGAAGGAGAGAGAGAAAGAGAGAAATGCAAGGTGAAAGAGAGATACGTAGAGGGAGAAAGAGAGAAATGCAAGGAGACAAAGAGAAATAGAATGAGAGAGAGACGGAGGAAGAAAAGTAGAGAGAGACCAGAGAGACATAGTAGGAGAAAGAGAGAGAAAGAGAAGTAGAGAGAGACAAAAAGACAGAGAAGAGGAAAGAGGGAGCAAAATAAGGAGAAAGAGAGATGAGTAGAAGGAGCAAGAGAGATAGAAAGAGAAGGAGAAAGAGATAGAAAGAGAAAACGAAAGAGACAAAAAGAGAAGGAGAAAGAGATAGAAAGAGAAAACGAAAGAGATAAAAAGAGAAGGAGAAAGAGAGAGAGAAAGAGAGAGAGAAAGAGAGAGAAAGAGCAGGATTGAGAGGAAAGAAGGAGCGAGAAAGAGATAAATAGAAGTAGACATTGAAATAGACGGAGAACGAGAGATAAGTAAGAGAAAGAGAGAGAAATTGAAGGTGAGATTCCAAAAATGCGTAGATGATGTGTGAATGTAAGTAGAAAAGAATAGAGAAAAGATGAAAAAAGAGTTTTATCAAGAGGAAAAAAGAGAGAGAGAGAGACAGTCCTAAATTTCCAGGAGGTTCCGAGGGCTTTAAGGGCATCAGCCTCAAGTGGGGATTCAATGTTAAGCATTAGTGCGTATGTGTAAAACACGCACTTGAACGACTATTACTACGCACTACGCCGTGCCTCCCATTAACCCCGGCGGTGGAGCTGTATTTGACATAACACTAAAGGCGAGTCATTAAAGGGTGTAATCCACTCTCCTTCCTTCATTCTCGCTCTCTTTCTCTCTCCTCAATTCTCCGCTGCTGTCTTTCTCTATTTATTTTTCTCCCCAAATTCCTCGCATTTCTGTTAATGGAAGACGTTTTGCTTAACTTCGACGCCGCACACTAAACTTGCTTTTCCCCAAACATGCCCGCCTTGCTTCCACATTTTGGGATTTTGTGGAAGTCTTGGGAAGAATTTAGGAATTAAATGCTTGTAGAAGGAAAAAATGGGAACAGGTAATATCATTTACTTTTCCTCCGTGCCACACCTCATCGGGGGCTTTGAAGTGTACTTATGTGCATTAAATCCGGGATAATTCCACTCCGTCGCCTCCTGGAAAATCTCGACCGCCCACAGAACACGAATTCCCTGGCGCCTGTAATGATCTTCTAATGATTCCACTCACACACAAGCGAAGGCGGACACACATCGTGTGAAAATACTCAATCTCTCTTTCTCTCTCTTTGCTTCTCTCCCTATTTATGTCTCTTTCATTTTGGATTTCTTCTAGACTTTCACTCGGATGGAAGCGGTGTGCAGGGAAAGTTTTACTAATCGTTCATATTTTTTACTATATAATATTTTCTCAGTTTGTGCTTTCTCCCGATTTTTGTGTAAACGAGTCACACTTTCACTTATTCTGGGCTCGCTTTCTGTTCTTTAAATCCCTCCATGTCCACTCATGATTTCAGTGCACTTGCACTCTTTGTATACGAAGCAAAGCTATAGCTTTGGTCTCTTTAGCATTGCTAATTAGCATTCTGAATGTTCTGTCAGTTTCTCTATTTGATAGTTACTTCTATTTAATCTCATTTTTTTGCTCTCTCGTTTTCGTCTTAAATCTCTGTTTCTTTGATCACTCTCTCTGTGCCTTTATTTTTAAATCTACCTTTCATTGCTCTTTCGCTGTATCTCTTTCTTTATAATTTTTTCTTTTTTTCTCCCATTCTTTATGAATTTTTCTTTTTTTTCTCCCATTCTTTATGAATTTTTCTTTTTTT
>JAQGBT010003425.1:0-19662 GCA_034698585.1 Disparrhopalites patrizii | reverse complement strand
TTATTTTAGTTTAATTTGACATTTATTTTAGTTTAATTTGACATTTATTTTAGTTTAATTTGACATTTATTTTAGTTTAATTTGACATTTATTTTAGTTCAATTTGAAATTTCTTTTAGTTTTGTATTTATTAGAAATTTAGTTTAGTAAATTAGTAACCATGCAGCGATCACGTGGTGAAGCTACAATTGTCTGCAATTAGCAGCCTGCTGACTCTCCAGGGAGCTTCGTTAGTGCGTGATTGTGATAAAAGCCTTTGAATATGTTATTTAAGTATGTTACGAAAGGCAAAAAAAAAAAAAAACGGTACTTGGTAAAGAGTTTTTGATGTAACTGAATTCGCAGTGAAGTGTTTGAAAGAAGGGAAGCAATAACAATGATGCTCGAGTAGACACTCGAAGTTCCTGTTATCGGCCGACCACAATAAAGTTGTCGAAAAATCCTTTGATTTATTATATAGCCCGTAACACTCTGGACACGCTGGACATTGTGAATCCACTTGGAAATCAGAGCGGTTAGTCATTTTGATGTATTGATGGGCAGGACGATGCAAGGACATATCCGTATTTACTAACTGTGTGGGTGTACTTAAAAAACATTTTTGTGGCATTTTTTTGACATAGATTTATTGCTGTTGTCAACACTCCCACTTTATGCAACAATAACAATTATTTCAAATGGCTATTCACTCCTTCGACTTATCATGCGTTCCCAGTATTTTACTTTACGTGTTGCAAGAAGGATTTCAACAGTTTGCTTCATTCACCTCTTCGTTGAAAACAGATAACTAGCCTACGCATTTAAATTTGTCATCCACGTGCATAACGTAATTAGCTGCAGATATAGTTTTTTATAGGTTATAGGATTCAAATTACGAGGATTCATTTCAGTTTGAGTTCAGTTTCGGGTCTAAATTTAGACAGATATCCATGAAATTTGAGGTATTTAAAAGTATTCAAAATCTATTAACTACCTATGTACTTATTTATTTAAATTGCCGAGTTCGGAGTTTTGATTTTTCTCTAACAATATCAATTCGAAATCCGAAACCAAGTTCAATTACGAGTTCGTTTCTTCTGCTGAAAAACTAAAAATTTGTAATAAAATACGTTAAAACAATAAACTGATTAAAACTACTCATTTATCTATTCTTTCAAAACAATGTCTATTAAAAGCAATAATTAAAGGAAGAAATAATTTTTTAAAGAAACATTAAAGAAATAATTTAAAGAATCAATTTTTAAAGAAATAATTTAAAGAATCATTTTTTAAAGAAATAATTTAAAGAATCATTTTTTAAAGAAATAATTTAAAGAATCATTTTTTAAAGAAATATGTAAAGAAACGTTAAATAAATAATTTAAAGAAACATTAAATAAATAATTTTTGCCTTTTTGCGTACTTTCTTGCTTCCAATTATGTTCTAAATTATAAATCTATCATTTTGGATCAGCATAAAGCGTCCTTTTATCACCTTATCTAGAAACCACTTGATGGTTAATCATAATTCAAATCGCAATTATATAGCTACACGCGAGTTTCAAGTGTAAGTTCAATTTCGAATTCATTGCTGTGCTGAACTCGATCAATTACGCAAATGGTAATTTGGAAATTGCTTAACTGAACTTGAAACTAATAGAATTATTTCAATTGGGTCGTCATCCGAGTTCAAATTTTGTGGAAACACCGACTATAGAAAATTCAATTTCAAGTTTGAACTGAAAATAAAGTAACCCATAAGGAAGTCTATCTGACAATGGGCGTTCAAAAATCTGTATTTCATATTTGCTAAAGGTGCATTTAATTGTGGTTCGACTTTGACTCATATTTGATATTGTAGCGTAAGAAATGACCTTGACGGAACACTTCTGAGAAAAGCCAGGCAATTGTTCCTGCGAACTGCTTCAATGGAACGGCTCGTCACCGTATCTAATGCTCCGTACGATGTCAAGTTGCATCCAATAATGGCACATTTTCCTCGTGTATAACAATTAAAAGTCTACAAGAGTCTGGCAAAGTGCGTAAAAAGCGACAATGTGCAAACATATTACGCGTTTTCACTTTTATGTGGCTCATTTCTTGCGTAAAGGTCCTTGTGTGGTTTCTGGGGTGAAAGCAAATGCATAAAATGGGAATTTTATTCATGTTAATAAAAGGGCACACGTCAATCAGTTTTCACTTTTACCAAATACAACTAAATTTCTGTTAAAAACATCTGCACCTGCCACCTTTGATTCCGCCGTCCTCGTCACCACGTTAACAGGATTTGATTCAAAATCCCTTTATCGTCTATCCTCTATCGCGTCACACAAATGGAATCATAAAAACCTGTGCTGGAGAGATAAAATATTGCAGCAAAAGGGTGTCCTGAAAGGTTCACAGGTTACAATCATAAAATACAATGATAAAGGAGAATAATGACATAGAAATCAAAGTATTACTACAATGTAGTATTGGCATTGAAGCAAATACAGATATACAAATCTTTTTAGTCAAACGCCCATTGTTGATAGGAATTGATGCTCCACTTCAGCATCCGATAACTGGAATATAATCAGTAACAAATTACGTAAATGAGCGCTACAGCGGAAAATTAAATAATGGATCACAGAGTACAATCAGCTTCAAATTCCGTGTATAGAGAGAGTACAATCGCTTTCAATTCAACCAAATATATTTTTCCAAAAATGTGTACAATTTGACAGCTCTAAATGGTTGGAATAATTGTATAGCTATAGTATACAAATACATATGTCTGTATGTATACGGCTCATTCGAAAGATTGCACGGCTCTGTTTTACACAAAGACAAAATAATGACGTAATGATCGTAAGCTTCACTTTAATTACGTTTATCAACCGTTTGTTCGTGGTTATTTGCACGTGTAAAGACGTCTTCAAAAATCCCTTAAAACAAGCGCATATATTTCTCTTTGGCTGATGTCAATTTGGAACTAGGGTAACGCTTAATATGTACTATGGCCACTTTTCTGCACAGTTTTTTTCAATTTTTTTTTTTTTGTAAATTTTCAATTTTTTTCGCTGTGGTTTATGTAAGGCATTTTGCAGAAAGGATTCTTATATGTAGCATTTTAAGCTATAACCAAAAAAATATTTATTAAATTTTTCTTCACTGATTTCATGTTATGATGTTTTTAAAGCATACTACAGTTCACAAATGTGGCCATTTGCAGGTAATTGTGACCAGCCCCATCTTCAATTGTGGTAAAAATTTATAATTATTAATGATGAAAAAAAATATTACTGTATGTAATTACAAACTGAATACATGTAGGGTTATCCTGAAAGTCTGGTTGAATAATTCCGTAAAGCCGAGAAAAAGAAATGAAGCAGGTTAAGCGAATACTTGAATGGTCCCCGAAATTTTTTTATAGATTTTTTGAATTTATACAACTTAATGAATTTGCTGGCTATAATTACTGAAGAATATGGGCAGGCAAAGTTTTCTAAATTTTGCATCCTTTTCTTTCATTAACGCGTTGTTCTTGATTAAATTGGTGGGTGGCCACAATTACAAGCTTCACCCTATACATAAGATCATCCTAATTACGATTAAATGGAATGTATACAGGCATCGTAGAATTTTATAAACAGGTAAAACAGGATGGAAAAACACCGTTATCATAGCTTTCAAAAAATTATCTCAGGTCCTCATGGTATAGGAATTGGAAACATATGTAATTATTATTATCGAGTTTTCTGATTCATTGTTTTTTTTCGCAATCACAGGTTTAGAACACGGAAAAGGGAATTAAAATGTTGACAGGGTGCAGATTCGTCAATGTCACGAGGGAGATTTGAGGTGGGATGAACGTTTTTAGGAATTGATGAAAACATTCACTTCCACCGAACTTGTTTACCACCAATACTGTTATCGCTTTACAAGGCTGACGAAATGTGTTTTGTTGAATGCGAATTAAGCAACGTTTTGGTATTGAAATTGCTCTTAGTCATGCCATGCGTTTATTTTAATACTCCTCTTAAAGCTGGTGATACTCTTTACTCTGTAACAAACTACGTTTTAACAATTATTTCGCCACAGTTGAACCGGCCGTCCTTGTAACGTCCGTTTTCCTGGATAGCTGCAATTACAGGATGAAATACAACGCATATTTTAATATTTTAATTACATCACAAATATAGGGCATTTGGGTCCTCTAAATACAAGAAAGCCACCGAATTACATTGTATTTGTATGAGCATAAATTTTGTAAATTGCCCTTATCTACACAAGGAACTAAAATTTCCGGAATCTGAATGTTACTTTGTAACAGACTTTGCATTTAAAATGATCTATTGCACATCTCTATCACGCAACTTTCGTCGGGCCGGGAGAGGATGACAAAGGTTAGAAATAGATACGCGTGTAAATTATTCATAGTTCATAGTATCATAATTATGTATAATCAGAGGTTTCACTGGTCACACACGACAGACGGAAGTGGCTTGACTCCATTTGTGGACTTTGGTCCCAGATTTACTGGCCTTAGAGTGGCATTATTTATTATTTATATTTACTATAAATATATATATATCATCGGTGAAAAATCAAATGTGATCATCTCTAGCCTGTACGAAAATTCACGAAGTGATCAACTAATGCTTTACCAGTGACGGAAAAGCATTATTACTTGATGATCACATCGGACTCCTCGCCAACAGTATTTACTAATTATTTTTGAGGGTCGAATTCGGAACTTCAATGGGAATCAACTTCACACAGATTATACAATTTCGTGTGGACATTTTAACAGTCGTAATTACCTTGACTCAAGTGTCGGCAGACAGGTGTTATCGAAGGTTTCCCAATGCCCGTACCATTGTGCGATGTAGCCAAAAAAAGCACGAAGCATTCCGTTTATCCAAGATATTCCAGAGGTGATGAAATGCGTGTGTGATCTGACGATTCAACGTGCTTCTCACATGAAAGATTACTGTTTTAAGACCTTATAAAATTATTAACATGTTTTTTTTTTACGATTCTCTCACATTATGTCGCCATAGGTGTGTGTAAGTGTAACAATGCAATGGAAACAAAGAGAGGGGAAGACATAATCAGTTATTATAGAGATAGAGAAGACAAAAGGAAGGCTTTTAGAAAACAAAAATAGCGAGACTTCGAAGAGAAAGCTATGTAAGTACAGTGGACTCTCGCTATAACAGCCCTGAAGGGAAGGGCAAAAATGGATGTTATACTGGAAAGTTGTTATATGGGAAATTTAATATGTACAATACATATACGAAGGGTTGAAAAATAAAGTTGTTATAGAGAAAAAGTTGTTATAAGGAGAGATGTCATAGAGAGAGTCCTCTGTATGTACGCAGAAGAGACATAATACTTTGAAGAGAAAAAATAGGGAGACCTGCAAGAGAAAAATCGGGAGAGGTGGAATCGAAAAAATCGGGAGAATTGCAAGAGAAAAGTCGGGAAACTTTGACGACAAAAATCGGGAGACTTGAAAGCGAAAAAATCGGGAGACCTGACAGAGCATAAATCAGGAGACTTGAAAGAGAAAAAATCAGGAGACTTGAACGAGAAAAAATCAGGAGACTTGAACGAGAAAAAATCAGGAGACTTGAAAGAGAGAAAATCGTTACACTTGGAAGAGAAATGACCAAGAGACTTAGACAAAAATCCGGGAGATTTAGGGAAAAAATAGCTTCACAGAGACGAGAAAGAGCGAGGCATTTAATGCAAAATTTGCTTCAATGAACTTAGTTTGTCTCTCTCTATAGTCCTCATAATACGATCAAGTCTGACGTTTGCGTTTGAGATAATGTGGACATTGCATCACAAGCTGTCCGGACCACGTGTGATTAACCCTGGCATCCTGTGTACAACAACCAAATTAGAAATGAATTTCACGAGAAACAGCTCACGCACGAAGTATAAAAAAAATCGTTAAATGACTTGTGACCACCGTTATCTCCGTCAAAATTAATCACTGTAAGCAAAATTTAGCGAGAACCATAGAAATCACAAAGGCGGGTAGCTACAGATTTTATTTGTATTGATCAAAGTAACAGCAAAAACAGGACACTCACGGGTCATAAGCCAACGGTGAGTCAACGGATGAGGTGAATGCGTTCAAGGAATGTGAGCAAGACTAATGGGCATGGTGCGGGGATTTGTGGTAGGTAAACAAAAACCGAGATAAAAACTTGTTTTTCACATCCTAATAAAACGGCCCGTTTGCACAATTCTTCTTTGAGTAAGCGTACTTGACTCCATTTCGTTGAATTTTTTTTTTCTTGCATAATATATTTCCAATGATTTCCCCTCAGCCCATCCTGATTTTGATGCTCGTTGACCAAAAATGTTCGGGAGAAGTTTCGGAGAGAACAATTGAATTAGGTTAGTTTTTGTATGAGATTTTAATCACTTTGCTATCGGACTGGGGAACGTTTTAAACGTTACATAATCCCTTGCAGGAATGAACCTGTTTGGTTAATGCCAGGAGGGTAAGCCAACTTATACTTTTGATTGCTAAAAAATTATGCATTAAATAATTGTGCTTTTTATGCATTAAATAATTGTGCTTTTTATGCTTTAAATAATTGTGATTTTTATGCTATAAAAATAATTACGCTTTTTATCAAAGAAAGTATGCTTTTTCAAGTATAGAAATTATACTTTTTATCAAAGAATTATGCTTTTTCCAGTAGAAATTCTTTTTAGACTAGTTTTTGATAGATTTAAAAAACACGCTGATTTTGATTTCAAAATCAACCAATTAAAGTAATTTTGTGCCACCTTTTATTGTCAAAAATTAAACTTTTTCATGGAATTAGTTGAAAATTTGTTATTTTTACCCCAATTTTTCGAAATTATGCTTCGTTTTTCGAATTATGCTTTGAATGCTTTTTACGCTTCTTTTTTTCGAATTATGCTGTTCATTTTATGCTTCATTTTTTTTTGTAAAAATTGATCGTAACGCATGTAAAACTAACTAAAAATGGTCTAAAACGAAGTTTTTCCGATTATACTTTTCACGCTTTTGGCTTGCCCTAAAATAATATAATGAGCAGGAACGGTCACACGTCAGTCCAAATACTTTGAACGGATAGAAGCATCAAACATCCTGGGTATGTAATTTGTTTACAACCATTACCATATATAGAAAAAATACCCAGACCGTCATACTTGAATTATTTGGTATTTTAAAGGGAATGTATCAGTTCAAGAGTTAGGAACTTACCAATGATGACATTATTATTACAACTTAATTGCGGAGGATTCCGTTCACGTGCTGGCAATGTGCTTTCTCTCCATTGACCGGTCATAAACCAGGCACGTTGGACTCTTTCCCGACGTGTATCCTCTGTTGCAGACATGTGAATCACGTTATCAACGTGTTGCCTCAGAACAATGCATAATAAGCACTTGTTTATCAATACAGAGTCATTGAATCAAATTACTCGTAATTTTGGACGTAAATTCACTAATCGAGAATGAAGGGGGGGGGGGAAGTGAGAAGAATAACATGATACAGGCGTGATCAATAATATTAGAAATGTTGTATTTAGGAATGATAAAGTGTGCATACATGCATTAACGTTTTTTTTATCCCCTCGTGTTATTTTTCGTGTTCCCACATTTTCCCTTCCCACAAACCGTCATTCCCATTGTATGAGAATGTGTACAAAGGACGTTTGCGATAAAGGAATTAAAGAGGTTGAACGTGTGGTTTAGGTTACCACACGATGCTTTTATCTCCTTTTTTTTTTACCAAGTCATTTTTGCTGTTTTCCATGGGGTATAAAAGCAAGAAATAAATGTGAAACCAATTCTACTTCCAGCTTTTCATCCGTACAAATATCTACTTTCTCCGATTCTTTGACACCTTCCAAGGATTTTCTCCTTCCAGAACTTTCTCCTTTTAAATATTTTATTCCTTGGATATCAGCTTCCAGCTATTTCCTCTCTATATAAACTACGGTTCTCTACGAATTTTCTCTCCGACGATTCCCAACCAGAGTAATAGATCAGAAATATAATTTCCAGAAGCAATAATGGGTGTGAAAAGCCAAAGATTTTGTTTGACCTGGAATGAGTTTGGGCATCAGATGCAATCCATCTTCCAAAATATGTACGAGGCAAAAACGTTTGCGGATGTGACGCTCATCTGTGAGAATAAGACGGGGGATGTGGTGGAGATTTTGGCTCACAGGCTGGTGCTCAGCATGTGCAGTCATTTTTTGAAGACCATTTTATTTGTAAGGGACCAACACAGATATAGCCAATGACTATAATAATAGTATAATAATTGTGAATTAATTAAGCTATAATTGTGCGGACTGACTGAAATGAATTTTTTAAATCTATAATTATATATGTGATGTGTTCCCTGTAGGATTACCCCGAGAATCATCCCATAATTACTGTGGATGGAGTGCAGGCGGAGGATTTGCAGAATGTTCTGCAATTCATGTACATGGGACGAGTGTCCGTTCGGGACGTGGACCTTTCCCGCTTTTTGGATGTGGCCGAACTGCTCAAGATTGATGGGATTGATAAGAAGCAGTACGGAAGATTCTTGGAGACTCCGGATTTTTTTCATGTGGAACACTGCCGAAATTCTCCTCAAGAGGTACATATACACAAATCCCTCAAAATTTTTAGTTTACATTTACAGTCGACTTTCTCTATAATGGCTAGATATCCTTATAAACGATTTCATCTACAATGGCTCTTTCTATTACGATGTCAAAAAATGCTTTCCCCATATGCAGTACTTTCTCCATTTGTTAACATAGAAATTCCTTTTTTTCCACAACTGTTTGTTACATCGGTGAAAATTTGTTGATTTACGGGAAACCGTTGTACAGAGATTCGACTGTACAGCCGACGCTCCCTATAACGGCCTCCCTTATAACAGTTCTTACTCTATAAAAGCAGCAAGAAATGCTCCACCAAAAAACTTTCTCCAATTGTTAACATTATAAACGTCTGTTTTCTATAACGGCTCTTCTCTATAACCACCGAAATTTGCTGCTTTATAGAGTGCTCAGCGTGCTGTTTTAGAGAGAAAATCATCATTAATGAGTATCTGCCGATACACATTAATGATTAAATTCTGTGCTGTATGCGGCGTGAAAGTAGCACTGCATTTTGCGTCATTTAAGATTCACTTGAAATCAGGACTTTTAATTTAATTACGGATAATTTTTACAAATTACGCTTAATTAATTACGGTTAAATTTTACGAATAATTAATTACGCGTAATTTTTACGAACGATTAATTACGGATAATTTTTACGAAGAATTATTTACGAATAATTAATAACGGATAATTTTTTTTACGAATTACGCTTAATTAATAACGGATAATTTTTTTTACGAATTACGCTTAATTAATTACGGATAATTTTTACGAGAAATTAATTATGGATAACTTTTACGAATAATTAATTACGAATAACTTTTACGAATAATTAATTACGGACAATTTTTAAATGCAGCTCTCGGATCCAGCACCATTGAACTTGTCCAAGTCTTCCCCCACTTACGAGTGGAGCTCCAGTCCGGTGCCGGTCCTGGAGGAGGACCAGGAAAAGGACCGTCGATCTCTCCTTCGACCTCCTGGGACCATCCGTCCTTGGATGTCCCCCTCTTTGGAGAGACATTCCAGTCACTCCAATTCCCTTGATCTCTATCATGAAAACATGTCCTTCCCCTCCCCCCGAGATTTAACTCGGAATCCTGATCTCTTAAAACTATCCGCAGCCGGCTACTCCGGGATTATCCCAAGCCAGCTGGGACAGAAACCACTTTCTCGCCCCTCCCCCCACCCCTACATGAGGGCCTGGGAGACCCAACCCTTCATGCGGCCCTTTCCCTCACCCCCAATGAAAAAACCGAGTCCTCCACCTCGAGAAAACCTCCTGGAGTCCCCACCAATTGAGAGGCCAATTATCCGGAAAAGTGGGAGGAAATCTCTGCTCCGGGATTCCAGCAATATTGAGTTGTTCACGACCCCCACGGGGATGATTGTGACGACAGCCTTTGGCTTAAAACCGGATGCTAGTATTAGTCCAGGAAATGCGGAGAATGTCCAGATGACCTCACCTTTAGTCATGATGTCCAACATGGTTAAAATCCCGTTGGTCAGTCCCTTGTCCGGACACGCAGCGCCATCTCTAACCAACTCAGCTGCCAGTTCCGAGCTACTGAATTCCGCAAAAGCTACAAGTCACCATTTGTCTTCGAAAAGTTACCATAAAGGTATTAAATACACTCCGGCTCAGGTGAGAGCCATTGTCCAGTCCGTGGAAGACGTGGCAGGGCCTTGTGTCCCCTGCAAAATCTGTTCCAAAGTGGTGAAGAGGGAGAGACTCCGAACTCACATTTATGAATGTCATCTCATTAACAATGAGAAGATCCACTGTCCCTATTGTAATGTGGCCTTAAAGTCCAAGGGGAGCTACAGGGTGCACGTGTGGAGACATCGCAAGGGCAATCTGAAGAAATCCGGGAAGATGAAGAACAAGCAACCGAAGGTCGTTGATGCTTGAAAGGGCTTTGAGAAGATTAGCGCGGAAGAAAAGGATTCAAAGATTGCCTATTAATAAGGAGTATTATTATTATAGTTATAAAAATAAGGAATCATCCCGATACTGTAATCCAAGAAAATACCAAAAATTTGGTTCATACAATATTTTTAATGTCGGTTGTCGATATAGTCATACTTTATTTTTCCTTTGGCAATGTTTGTACTATTAAAATTTTCTACCAGACCAGTAATAAAAGCAGACGAAGTGCAGAATTGTATAAAAAGTTAAAAATGGAATCGTTTTAATTCCCGACATGTCATCTAGTGGGAAATTCCGACGTTTAGCTGTGCCGTGCATTATTTTGATTTCGAGTACTAATGTACTCCACTATTATTCATTATGGAGGACATCACATGTTCTACATTAATATTTCACGTATCTGGATTAAATACACTGCATCTACTTTCTCATATACCTACCAGAATTACAAAACTAGAAATATCTTGCGCTTGATTAAATTTATTAGGGGACAAAACACACGGTTCCAGCACAACATAAATTCACAAGAAAATGTTATGTAACAAAAATTAGTACCTTCCTACCTTCACTGAAATAAGGTGAGGCATACTGTAAGCATCAGACTGACGGTATTCGCCAGTTATACCTAAAATGCTAGAGTTCTGTGCTGAAAAATATGGAAAAAATACACACTAATTCATTCAAAACTTATAATACATATTTAATGGAAATGGAACAATGCGAAATATGTTTGTGACAACAATTACTTAGTTATTAATACACTCCTTATAATTAGCCATTTATAATCATTCCTTTGCTAACAATGGTATACATATAGATACGTGAAGTCGAAGTCGCTTAATCTGCTCCATTGATTGCGAAATGCGAACATCGTTAACCGGTTTATTATGGACGACTTTAAAAACAATAAAATCACAGGCACTTGCGAATTCCTTCTTTCAATGTGTTTCACCCATAACGCTTCAGAAGTAATAAATAACACAGTAAATTTTATATTGGTATAACATTAATAACTACTAACTTTGGAATGAAGTACTTAGAAATGCATACATACATCTACTTTTCGTTTTCAACAATAATATCTATTTTTCGCAAGTCTACTCTCGCTATGTATTATTTATGCATATTAAATGTAATATGTGTATTATATTGTATGTATGTTTTATTTGCTACCAAATCTTTATCTCAGCCAAATGCATGTGGCTTTTACTTTCAATAATATCACTATTCATCACTTCATTTCATTTTTTTGGCTGCATTTTTCTTTGCTGCAACTTTCTTTGCTTCTTGCTGTTGTTTCAACATTCCAGGAATGTCTGAATACAGGAAGGTTCCAAAGAACGTGAGGAAAGTGCCAAGCCAATGCTGGGCGGTGAATGGATTACCAAAGTAATAGATTGAAAAGATGAGACTCAAGAACTTCCTCAGTGTTACAACAAGAGTCACAGTTAGAGAAGTACACTCCGTGGTCAAGACGAAAACCGAATTGATGCAGACACATCTGATTAAGAAACAAAAAAGATTAATAATGAGCAATGAGCGTACGTGGTAAGGTTTTTAAGTATGGGAATATGACGCGAATCTATTCGAATCCTTGATTTTTACAAAAACGAACTTACTGAGACAAAACATTTCCAGCAATGTAGACCCAAATGCATGGTACGGCCATTCCGAGAATACTAATTGGTGCTGAGGTGTTCGCAATTCCAATGTGTGTAATTAGGTCAGAATACAAAAGCGCAAATCCAGGCAAGGGAAGACAATGCTGTTGTTAACAAAAGATACAATAATTAATAATTCGTGACATAATACATATAATGATGTGATGTGTGTATAATTAATTTACAATTACGCATATGTAAGAATGTGTAATGTAATATGTAATATACCTACTTTTATAATAACTTTTTAACTTCTACTTTTATTGATCCAATTATGGTTACATGATATTCTTAGTGCAAGCATTGAAGACAATATTGCTTACATCTGCATACCAATTTTACATTAATGCCGAGTTAGCATAGAAAGGAAAGGGAAGAGAAAGTAAATAGTTACAAACCGTGAAGAAAAGAGCTTCGCGGGGATGTTTTCCGTACTTCTTATACATGACCTCTTGGTATAGCCCCATTCGAGCAGACATAAACAAGGCAAATGTTAAGATGCTGATGCCTGTGTGGATACAAAATGTCAAATAAATTATTTGATCAGAAATATCCAAATGGATTGTTACAAATACATGCAAGTGTGTTCCAGTGTGTTGCATATACATATACCAATCAATTCTTTATACGTAGTAAATAAAATACTAAATACATACATACATTTAAGCAAGAATTCCGAAACAGTTTCCCTCAATAGTAAAATAATAAGCATAGTTATTAATTAAATTACATTTAATAATAATTATTAACACGATATATGTACGTAGTACGTACATACGTATGAAAAAATTGTAAAATTACAAAGTCACATACCTACAACCCACCAGAAATAGTCAGAAAACCCTCCCTCTGGAGTTGGTTTATCTGAGCTCTGTAAACAAACACGTGTAACAGTTAATTATAACCGGCAATAATAATTCAATAAATATGCTTTAACTGCTTATAGGAAATCACATAAAAAAACTGATATTAGTTTGTGTATAACATACCACCATATCTTTTCCCGAGGCAATGGTGCAAATAGCAATTCCCACAGAAATCATGAATACAGAAAGGTATTTCATTGGAGTGTATCTCTTGTTCAAGATGATCATTCCTAAGATCATATTCGCCATAAGAGAACCCTGTATTACAAACAATCGTTATTACTCCCTACAAATTCTTTTTTTTTAACTCGTGCTTTCATGTTTATTGGTTAAACACACTACGACATAATTACTGATTGACAAAACTTACGGCACGAAATATAAGATGAAGTGTCATCGATATATTGTAATTGAAGGCCATGTTATTTGTTGTGCTGACCAAAAAGAAGAAGAACACTAGAGTGATGTATTCTCTGAAAGGACAGAACAAATATGAAATAAAATCGGAATCTTGTAATTCCACATCGACCGCTGTACTTTTCGTTGACTGTTTCTTCAAGTCCAAGTATATAATTAATTCAATTAATTAATCCTATATAATAGAAACTAATTTCACATCAAAACGTACTCACCGCATAGGTACATTTAGTTTCTTGGTGCCGCATCTTAAAGTGGTAACAAATCCTTCCAGGGCAATGAATACAAACTGGGAGAAAGTAATTAGATTCCCACTGCCAGGATCAGCACTGAAAACAACATTTACCAAAATGAGACACATTTTCCACTTTGATCAATTTCATGACATTCCCTATAATTAGATAGATAATTAAACATGAGAAACAGAAATATGACAGCAAACTTACACAACCAGGAGCTCCAAAAAAATGACATTGACCCCACATCCCAAGAAGACACTGAAGATAGCTAAAAGTGCCTTCTGATTCATCTTGACTATACAAATGTACTGGAAATCAGACGTTGGTACAAATGTTAATTAGATGAAATACTAATTAATCACTAATTAAAGCTATTGAGAGCTTTTATTCTGGAAAACACCGGGAAAATATTTGACGTGGGAGACGTTTAAATGCGGTACAGGAGTTCCACGTATTTAATCCTGATTATTGAGATTAAATGGAAAATAATTGGATTCAATTAGCTATAACTGCTCTTTGTGAACCACGGGAACATATTGTACCTTCTATACTTTTTGGTTAGAAAATTAAGGTCACATGGAACAGAAACAAAAAAAAATCAGTCAGAATGAGAGGAAAGTCACGAGGTAAAATAACGTACTAGGCACGGAACAAAGTGAAAATTGATTGGAGTTTGTTTAACTGTAATATCGATTGACCCTACTATTGATTTACCGGACAATGCGGCATTTCAATCACGATTTTTACTGCAGAAAATTAATATCACCGACGTTGCTGTTGCTATTAAAATTATTCCGTTAACCGTCCACGGAGATGTGCGAAGGTAAAGCAGTTGAGCAAAATGACTGAGTTTATAGTTATTTAATAGTGATTATTGCAGACAAATATGTTAGATAATGGTTAATACTACATTTTTAGAGCTGGACAAAGTGTTCAAGGTTGAACTTTTGAAGTTTATAACTGAATGTTATAATAGTAAAAAAAATAAAAAATAATAAAACCTTGGATGAGCCCGCACTTGATTGAGAGTCTTTTTTTTTCACTTTTCTTTCGTACTCGTGGTCTCACTTTTTCTCTGACCACACGGCACAGATGGGCATTCATTCTGCCCATCGCAAACATTTCTGTATTTGCTATATGTTATATGTTAAATCTCAACTAAGAAATTAAACTTGGTGCCGAAATAGATACTTGACAATTTTAAGCTATAGTTTAAGGTATTCGTGCTGGAAATTTTATGTTTTTCAAAATATTTCAAATAATTTAAATACTATTTTATGTAAATTACCGAGTTCGGAGTTATGATTTTTAACTGGGTTTGGTCTGAATTTAATTAAAACAGCTAAGTGTCACGCTTTTTCTTTTTAAATTTTCAACGTTTTACCTGGGGCACAGCCGCTAATTATTTAATTTTTATGAAATTCGGCGCGTAACACAGAAATATTTAAATCCGATTTTTTTTATTTTCCCGATTTTCCTTTTCGTTCTCTGGAAATTCGCCAAAACACGTGTATTTTCGCCGTTTAGGCTGGCGTATGGCCGGTAGTAATTGGATTTTCATTAAAGTTCCCGGCGGGAACATTAAAGTTAATTGTCTAGATCCAAATTTTTTTGTTTTATCAATTTTCGCCTCCGTTCGCCCGAAACTGACTAGAGTTTGCGTGTTAATGACCGAAAAATGTCGTTTCTGGTTAGTTTGTAGCGAACGGAGGCGAAAACTGGTAAAATAAAAAAATCTATAGACAATAATTCAGTTTAATATGTTCTCGCCAAGTTTAATGAAAATCCAATTATTAGCGGCCGTACGCCAAACCTAAACAGCGAAAAATACAAATTTGATAAATTTCAGGCGAACGGAGACGAAAATTCAAAAAATCGGATTTATATAATTCTTTTATATGCCTCCGCCGAATTTCGTAAAAATCCAATAACTAGCGACTGTGCCCCAGCCAATACGGTGAAAAAAACGCAAAATGTGGCGGCTTGGTCCCAGAGTTACTGAGTATACGGAAAGACACTATATGATTTCCTACGCTGGGGGTCATTGTCTGACAAAGTTTGGCCGAAAAATTCTGACATCAGTTTTTACGCTGGAGAATGGGAATTTACCTATTTACAACAAAATGTGTTCAATTTTTGCTGTCGAATATCTCTGCTTTTTATTTGCACGCGTATAGGTTTTGTGAAGAAATTAACTTTGCTATGAATGCCTTTGTATTGAGTATGAAAATTCTTTGTTGGTCTCATTAACCTCCATGATCGTATTTTGCATTAAATTACCTTCGCGAGACTAAATTCAAGATCGTATTAAAATTTTCTGTGTACTAGCAATTCGTTTGTAAGCGCTAATTAGTTTTCCACATGGCATGCAACATGTAAGCGCAACTTTAATTTACGTTTTAAAGTAATGTGAAATAATATCAATTTTACATTTTTTGTTTCGACTGTTTATTGGATCCACGATTGTATTGTCGTCAATTCAGGTGTAATGAGAAGTTTGAAGGCTCATCTCTGAAGATATTCATGGGGGATGAAATCATGGGATAATTCAAAAGAATGACATATACATAATTATGTATAAACTATATGTAGACAATTCAAGTCCCATCCATACAATCATACACAACTCAAATCTTCCCAACGCAAAAAAAGGATATTTGGGGTGCACATGATTCAATGATAACAGGTGCTCGTTTTTGTATTTATTTTAGAATAATTCACTGCAACCACTACAGCCGTCTTTATTTGGATTTGCAGCACGCTCAGCATTGACATTGCATGTATTTTATAATTGAAGATAACACAGCCTTCGACAGAGATGTTTGTCATAAAAAAAGGCAAGCGTACATATTTGCATGGGACCAAGAGATAAGACAAAAAAACGTTGCGCTGGCTTTTTCAACCCAAGCAAGTGTTGTGTAAGTCTGTAAGTATTTTTTAATCACTGGCAATTGACAATCACGGCGTCCAATTTTAGCATATCAGTGGCCTTATTAAATTTACAACATAATAGGCTGATCATTTAAGAGGAAAAAAGCACACACAGCATATTGAAGTGCATTACATACCTATTATATATAAGAATACGTTAAAAAAAGAGCTGGTTAAATTGTAAATAAATAATTTGTCAAATAATCAAATTCTTTAATTTTTTGATTTCGTGAATCAAGTTCCATGCTTCTTTTATTTCGTGAATCAAATTCTAAATTCTATGCTTTTTTATTTCGTGAATCAAATTCTAAATTCTATGCTTTTTTTATTTCGTGAATCAAATTCTAAATTCTATGCTTTTTTTATTTCGTGAATCAAATTCTATGCTTCTTTTATTTCGTGAATCAAATTCTATGCTTTTTTTATTCCGTGAATCAAATTCTATGCTTTTTTTATTTCGTGAATCAAATTCTATGCTTCTTTTATTTCGTGAATCAAATTCTATGCTTTTTTTATTCCGTGAATCAAATTCTATGCTTTTTTTATTTCGTGAATCAAATTCTATGGTTTTTATATTACGTGAATCAAATTCTATGGTTTTTATATTCCGTGAATCAAATTCTATGCTTTTTTTTATTCCGTGAATCAAATTCTATGTGTTTTTTATTTCGTGAATCAAATTCTATGGTTTTTATATTTCGTGAATCAAATTCTATGGTTTTTATATTCCGTGAATCAAATTCTATGCTTTTTTTATTTCGTAAATCAAGTTTCATCATTTTTGTTTCTCATTAAGTCATTAATCAAATTCTCAAATTTTTTAATTTCAGGAATGAAACATTATTTTTGGTTTCATTACTGAAATTCTATTCTTTTTTTATTTCGTGAATCAAATTCGATCATTGTTTATTTCGTGCATAAAATTTTATAATTTTTTATTTCGAGCATAAAATTCCATAATGTTTGATTTCGTGAACCAAATTGTATAGTATTTAATGAATAAAACTCTATAATTGTTTTATTTCCTGAACCAAATTCTATTTTGTTTTGTTTCGTGAATAAATGTCTACACATTTTTGCTGTTCTCATCAAAATTTAAAACTTATCGATTTCTAAAATGAAAAATAAATTTTTCCTTTCAAAAAGCTTAATTTAATAGTTTCCAAGTTTTGGAATCAAAACATTTAAATTTAATCATGAAAATAACGAATCGTCAAAAAACCATCCGTTTTTCAAAAATAAATTATGTTTCCTACAGATTTAAATGTTTTGCGTGTTTCTAAACCTCCGTATCTAAGACCTCTTGTTCAAACAAGTCCGAACAATTTGTTTTCGCGCCATCCAAAACAAAATAACTTGAGCTATTACAACAGATTAATTAAACATCTGCAAGCTTCAAATTAAACAGACATTTTAATTAAAAGACTTAATTTGGCGATCCCTGTATGTGACTTTTAACGCCGTTCCTGAATTTAACTACCAGATATGTATAACTGTATCTTTCGTATACTGCTATAGCATTATATAATATATAAATAAAGCCAACTCCCTCTATAACGGCCTTCCGTGTAAGAGTTGTCACTCTATAACAGCAGCAAAAAAGGCTCAAAAACTTTCTCCAATTGTTAACATAGAAATTCATATTCTCTATAACGGTTCTTCTCTATAAAGGGCAAAATTTGCTGCTGTATATTGAGCTGTTATAGGGAGAGTCGACTGTAAATCTACTATAATTGTTATCAACCATCAAAAATACTGTTTAGGGGCATTTCGAGAATAGATCAGGCAGAAATGTCTACTCTCCGAAGCGTTTGATGCGACTCTGCAAATCTGCAATGATGTAAGCCGTGGAAGTCCAAAGACCCAGACAACGGTCGAATTCGGTGGTATTGACAGAGCCCTCTGTGATGGCGTCCGCCTCCGTGTGATGAAACCAGAAGTACCGCCCATCATCTCCCAGAAGGGACACCACGGGGATGTCAATGGCATTAAAATTGTCCACATCACTCTGCATGGCCGGACTCTGGACCAAGAGGCCGGATGAGCCAGATCCCACCAGATTTATTACTTCCTGAAGGATACAACCGAACTCGGGCACTCCATTAAAGACGAGGCCAGTGGCGGCCAAGCAGGAATAATCGGCCTCCAAGACGGCACTCAAACCTCCAAATTCGGAACGGTGCTCCTTAATGTACTTGGCGGATCCCCAGAAGCCGTACTCTTCTCCGGTCCAAAAGGCCAGGCGAAGTGTCCTTCTGGGAACCAATCCCAGGGATTTGAGGAGCTGAAGTCCTTCCAGGGCCAGGATGACACCGATGGCGTCGTCGTGCAATCCCTGACCCACATCCCAACTGTCCGTGTGGGCAGCGAATAGGACGAATTCCTCCGGTTTTTCCCGCCCTTGTAGATCTCCGAAAACGTTCCGAGAGGTGGAATTACTGTCCAGGTTTTGCATGTTCAGGTAGATTTTTATCGTTTCGCCTAGAATTAACCGTTTTTGGAGGATTATTGGATTATTTGGATTGTTTATTTATTGAATATCTTGTTGGTATAGAGGTCCTTATGGGTTCATGTTTGGTTTGCGAATATCTTAGGGGCTTAGTTCAATTTTGAATTCCAAATTTTTAACTACAATTTTGACTTGGTGAGTACGAATTTGAGTTTTTCGGAAAGCCCTTGAGATTGATTATATGTGCATTTACTTTAATCTCCGAGTGATTCTTAACTCAGTTTAAAGCCAAGCTCAATTACAAATTTCAAATTTGTTTCTTGATGAAACCATTTCGTTAAAAAACGTTAAAATATATCATTAAAATACGTTAAAAAATATCTATTAAAATACGTTAAAAAATATCTATTAAAATAAGTTAAAAAATATCTATTAAAATGCGTTAAAATATATCATTAAAATGCGTTAAAATATATCATTAAAATACGTTAAAAAATATCTATTAAAATACGTTAAAAAATACGTTAAAATATATCATTAAAATA
>JAQGBT010003424.1:0-19673 GCA_034698585.1 Disparrhopalites patrizii | reverse complement strand
ATATTCAGGAAGCTAGAAAAAATATTCAGGAAGCTAGAAAAAATATTCAGGAAGCTAGAAAAAATATTCAGGAAGCTAGAAAAAATATTCAGGAAGCTCGAAAAAATATTCAGGAAGCTAGAAAAAATATTCAGGAAGCTAGAAAAAATATTCAGGAATAGAAAAAATAACCAGGAAGCTAGAAGAAATAAACGCAAGAATAGAAGAAATAATCAGAAATAGAAAAAATAATCCGGAAGCTATAAAAAATTACAACAAAGCTTTACAAAATGGGGGAACACATGGAGAAAATCAAGTCTAATGCCAGCAAAATAGGGAGAAAGCTAGCGAAAACAAATACAAAGCTCTTAAAAATAGAAAGAAAGGTACAGAAAATAAAGAAGGTTATATAGCTAGAATATAGCAAGCGAAAGGAAAACGGAAAACCCAGAACAAGCTACAGCAAATAGAGTGAAAGAAACAGCGATTAGAGAGAATATTATAAAGCTAGCAAAATAGAAAGAAAGCAAGAAAAATGGAAAGAAAGCTAGACAAATAGAAAAAAAGGCTAAAACAACAGAAATCCCGAAAAATAAAAAGAAAGCCAGAAATACAGAATAAAAGCTAGAAAAATAAAAGAATAACGAAAAAATAGAATAAAAGTTAGAAAAACAGAAAGAAAGCTAGCCATTTAGAAAGAAAGCTAGAAATATTGAAACAAAGCTAGATAAATAGAAGAAATGCCAGAAAAATAGAAGAAAAGCTACATAAATAGACGAAAAGCTAGATAAATAGAAGAAAATCTACAAAAACAGATCGAAAGTTAGAGAAAATGAAAATCAAGCTAGAAAAATAGATCGAAAGTTAGAGAAAATGAAAATCAAGGTTGTAAAAATAGAGAAACATTTACAGAAAAACGAGGGACAGCTATAGAAAGTAGCGAGAAAGCTGGCAAAAAAGGCAAAGCAACTAGCGAAAAAAATTAGAAAACTAGTGGAAACGGCAAAGCAACTAGCAAAAACAGTGAGGAAGCTAGCGCAACCTGAACAACCGCTAGAGAAAATCGAGAAAACCGTCGAAAATAAATCGAATTTATACAGAATGAAGGAGCGACGGACACCCAGAGAGGCTTGTAAACACGAAAATGCACCAGCAAACATCCTCTGAAGGACAGATGAAGCCAGGGAGGCTGGGATGGGGGAAGAACATCTATAGGCCCAATGGATATTACATGGTGAAAGTGAAGGGATGAAAATGGAGAGTGAGAGAATGAAGGAAATTCTCCCGCATGTGTTGAATGAGGAGGCTTGGGCCAGAGTGTTGTAGTACAACCATCACTTAACTTTTACTTGGAGGGCTCAGTTGTGTGGAGGAGAGTGGACGGGAACCACGCGGAGAGAAAAAAGATCTTTTTCCTGGTGGGAGGAGAGAGATTCTTCTCTCATCTTAACAAGATCACAACTCCAAAGAAAAAACTCTCTCCCTGATCAAATCAAACCCTTTGCACCCTTTTAATTCCCCAACTGGTCCAGCAGGAGACATAGCCGTGCTCCGGGAGAACTTTCCCCCAGTTTTTATTGCTTTTCCGTGAGTCATTCCATATGTTTTTACTGCTTTGGGCAAAAACAATAGACGAAATCCGGGGAAGGTCATGGACTCTAAAAAAAATAGACGCTTTCGGGCGGTACGGAAATTGTGCATTAATTAAAAGCGTTTTGGTGGGAAAGTGCTGGATTTGATTCGCTTATGTGAAGGCGGGAAATTCAAAAATAAAATAAAACATTTGCCCCTACGAAGCTATAGTTGAAATAGGCGAAACTAAGTTCAGCGAATTCTTGAACGGTGCCAAAGCACTACAGACATTATTCTGTTCTAAAAGCAATTTGCGTACAAAGTGATATTTAGGCCACTCCAGTGGCGCTTGACTTGAATCCAAGTGTGTTATTTTGTGTTCAAAATTTTAAATTTCGTTCCCAAAAACGTTTTTGCTGTGACTGGAATTGTTAAATCACATTGCCCCAAGTGGGAGTGACCCGCATCATGGAAAATCCCTGGAGAATATGGAATTTCCTGGGAATTATCCTTGTGTCTACCCTCACTTCCGGGGATAATTTAGGTAAATCCAACATTTTTCACTATTCAAAAACTCCATTTCCCGCCAAAAATACTTTTTTTGACAAATAATTTCAAACATTTTCTGGGATGTCAAATGGGAATTTTGAACCGTAAAAATGATCTCAGCCATATGTGGAGAAAGTAAAATTGGGACTCCTATACCTACCGAAAATGCTTCGCCGCTTTCATTTTCACTGCTTTCACCATTCTAAAATGGTTTTGGGGCAAAGAAAAAGTATATCCGTATTTCTCATGGCACATCTTGCGGGGTTAAAATTCAATTCAGAATGGAAAGGGACATGTTTTAGGTAGACTTTCGCGATATGAAAAGTGCTTTTATCTCCAAAAATATACGTTCAGTATCTATACCAGAAAAGTAAAAGGAAGGGGAAAGTGAAAGTTCCGTTTATGTATGGGCAAAGGAGGGACGACATGCCCTTTGAATAGTGATTGACTCTTGTTTGGGAGGGAGGTGAAGTTATTTGGGAGTCCATTCAGAGCTTTTTCTTTCACCCCTTTTGCCTATAGACCCTTTTCTCGTTTTGAATAACTGGAATTTTTCTTAGATGCTGAGGAAAAAATTGATGGTGAATGTATTTTTAGGACAAAGTTCTCTGAATCTTGGTCAAAGGACATTTAATGGACCGAAAAATGGGTTTATTTCGGCACCAATTTTTATTTTATAGGTTCCTTCAAAATATTTCCAAAAATAACTCTTTAAATTGTGTTTAAAAGTTGGCATTGTTAAACTAAATGTCCTGCAGTATCCAGTAAAAAAATACCACAGACACTAATTCAAAATAGTCAAAATTAAAATTTCCTGGAATAGTTAATTTGTTTTGAAGGTAAAAACTCGAATATCTTTTGCACGAGAAAGTTGGATACCTTTGGAAGAGAAAGCTGGATGTTTTCTGGAAGATAAACTCAGTTATTTTCTAAAAGAAAAAGTCAGATATTTTCTAAAACAAAAAGTCAGATATTTTCTAAAACAAAAAGTCAGATATTTTATAAAAAAAAAGTCGAATATTTTCTTGAGGAGAAATATAAGATATTTTCTGAAGTCGGATATTTTTTGGAGAAGAAATCCGGATAACATCTGGAAGAGAAAGTAGAATCTTTTCTGCGAAGAAGTGTTGAAATCTTCTGCAGGGGAAAGTCGGATATTTTCTAAAAGAACAAGTCGGATGTCTTTTAAAAGAGAAAGTCAGATATTTTCTAAAGGAAAAAGTCAGATATTTTCTAAAGGAAAAAGTCAGATATTTTCTAAAAGAGAAACTCAGATATTTTCTGAAAGAAAAAGTCGAATATCTTCTGGAGGTGAAATTTGGATATTTTCTGAACGCGAAAGTCGGATATTTTCTAGAGGAGACAGTCGAATATTTTTGGAGAGGAAATCCGTATAACATCTGGAAGAGAAAGTAGAATATTTTATACGAGGAAATGTCTGAATCTTGTGGAGGAGAAAGTCGGATATTTTCTGGAGGAGAAAGTCAGATATGTTCTGAAAGAGAAATTCGTAAATTTTTTGAAGGACAAACTGGGATATTTTCGGACAAAAATGGTAAATTATTCTCCGAGAAGAAAGTCAGATTTTTTCTGGGAAGGAATCTAGGATTTTTCCTAGTGAAAAAGTAGAATTTCGTCCGGTGGAAAAAATCAAAAGTGAAAGGACGAAATTAAATGGAGAAAATTCAATCTCGTTGAAAAAAAATTCAAGACAGAAAATCGACAGCAAATGTCCATTTGAACATTTCCACTTAAAATTACAAGAGTGAGAAAGGCAAAGAATCGCTGCTTTCTACGTCCCAGAGGACCCTGAGGAAATAATTTACCAGATGGAAAAAAGTGTCAAAGAAGGGATGAATGAACTACTTGATAAAGCCTGACATGACTCCTAGGAAAATCAAGGGGGAAAGTGGGTGAAAGCAAATGGGAAAAATCATGAAAGGAACGTGTTTTTTTTGGAAAATAACGTAGAAATTGACGGGAAAAAGTATTATATATAGAAAGGCAGAGAAGGCCCATGTCCACTCAAGGGTGACCTGGAGGTTCTTTTATGTACTCGGAGGGACGTATGTGCATTTTAAACGAGGGAGAACAAGTATATTGGGATGAAAAGGGGGGAAACGTGTGTGTGTTGGAGGGTGCCTTTTAGTATCCGGCAGCAGCTTGTTCCTATCTGGAGAATGAAAGGAGAGTGAAAGCAGGGAAATCCCCGCCCATAAAGACTTATGGTAATGAGAGGATGAGGTGAGCGTGAAATGTAATTTCCATTTAAAAGACTTTTTTTCTCCTCGACGTCCCCTCTTTCTCTCTTCTTTGCCCATCAATCAACTCTCACTTAATTCCTCCATCTCTCTCTCTGCATTTCCTTTTTTGGAGGCTTTCATTCTCTCTATCGACGTGCTTCCTTTCATTTAAGGGGGTGTTGAGCCCTTTCACTTTCATGGGGTCCTTGTCCTTTTTCGTGTTTTTCTGATTTATTACTTTACTTTCTCTGGAGACTTCATTTACTGATTTTTTCCTTGTTTTTTCTTTTATCTCATGGTTTTTGCATGCTTCCTCTTTTTGTCGTGTTTATCCCCACTTTATTGCTTTCTCCAGTTATCTACTTGCTTTCGCCAGTAATTTGCCTGCTTTCGTCAGGTATGTACTTGCTTTTGCCAGTAATTTTCCTGCTTTCTCCAGTAATTTTTCTGCTTTCTTTAATTATTTACTTGCTTTCTCAAATTCCTTTCTTGCTTTCTGCAATTATTATCTTGCTTTCTCAAATTCATTTATTACTTTCTGCAATTATTATGTCTTTCTGAATTCCCTTTCTTGCTTTCTCCAGTTATTTACTTGCTTTCTTAAATTAACTTCTTGCCTTTTCTAGTTATTTGTTGCTTTCTCCGATTAATTTGTTGATTTTTCTAATTGTTTCTTCTCCAATTAATTTGTTGATTTTTCTAATTGTTTCTTCTCCAATTAATTTGTTGATTTTTCTAATTGTTTCTTCTCCAATTAATTTGTTGCTTTTTCTAGTTGCTTCTTTCTCCAATTAGATTGTTGCTTTTTCTAATTTTTTGTTTCTCCAATTAATTTGTTTCTTTTTGTAATTTTTTCTTTCTTCATTTATTAACTTGCTGTCGGCTATCATTTCCCTGCTTTTTCTGATTTTTTCCTTCTCCATTTATTAATGTGCTTTCGGCAATTATTTTCTTGCTTTTTATAATGTTTTCGTTCTCCATTTATTAACTTGCTTTCGGCAATTATTTTCTTGTTTTTGCAATTAAATTCTTGCTTTTCCAAATTATTTTCTAACTTTCTTCATTCATTTTCTTTCACCTTTTATATTCTTGCTTTCTCTATACATTTTCATGCTGTCTCTATATACAGAGAAATATATTATATAAAAATATACAGATGCATATACAGTGGAGTCTCTCCATAACAGCACCGCTTATAACAGCATGTTCTCCATAGCATCATGAAATTCTCACTACCTTGTAAATAGAATACATAATAACTGTGTTCTCCATAGCAGCATTCCTTTTATAACAGCAAAATTTTGGGTTTCCTTGGATGCTGTTATAGAGAGACTCCACTGTATTCGTTTTGTTGCTTTCAGCGTATATATTTGTGATTCTTTTTTTTATTTTATTGCTTTCTCCAATCATGTTTTTGCTTTCTTCATTGACTTTGTTGCTTGCTGTATTCATTTTCGTGGCCTCTCTTTGCATTTGTTGGTTTCTCTATTCCGATTCTTGATTTCGCCTTTTACTTTTGCGCCTTTTACTTTCATGTTCCAACTTTCTCGTTTCATTTTTACGTATTGAGTTTCGAATTTGATATAAAATTTAAAATACATATATTTTTTTCTGCTAGTAAAGTAGAAATGCTGGCTTTATTTGTCGTATTAGTTTTTTTGCGATTTGGCCTAGTTTCTATCTCCGAGGTTGTTACCATTTTTCCAATCGGTTACCTTTCTTAATTGACCGTAAGGCTCTCTCTCTGCTGGTGTGGCTACTTGTCTGTTTGGTTTTTAAAATTAATTGTGTATTTGCAAAAACTGTCCTATTTAGATTTTAGTTCTTTATTGTGGTTTTTATGTACTTTGAATGTTTCGGCGTTGTTGGTTGTCGTAATTATATTTTCCTTAGCTTCGACTTCCGTGGTTTTGTTTTTTGCTTTGCGTTGTTGTTTATTTTTCCTTTGCGTTTTTCTATTTTCTCCTAGCGCCGTCTTTGTTGTTAATTAATTGGTTGACTTGTTTGTTCCTGTGTTTTCGTCCTTTGAAGCCCGCTACGGTTTTTTAGTCTTATTTATGTTACACCTTTGAGTTTTTTCTTTAGTTACTGTGTTACACCTTTGATGTTTTTAGTTTTTGTTTTGTTTGTTGTTTTTGGGTTTCTCGTTGTATTCGGTGATGCTATGTTTAATTACTTTCAAAGTCGTCTTGTGTGCTTGCGGGTTGTTCCTGTTGTATTGTCTGTTTTCGATTTAGTGCTTTCTTTTTACATCTCGATATTTTTTGCGACCAAATTTCCGTTACTCTACCTTGTACTTTCTTCATTGGATTCCTGCGGTGTGTATTCTGGTTGCCCGATTCGCTTTTCCCAGTTGCTTTACCTTTCTGTTATGGTATTTATTCCATTTTGTGTTTCTCGTTTTGTTGCTTTTTTATACTTTTAAAACAGTTTTTTATTCTGACGGTTTGACCCTGCTTTCTCCATATTTTTGATTGTAACTTTCCCCTGCGTTTTGTGTATTTTGGATTATTTTTACTGTATTGCCTTCCTCTCTCTAGTTTCTTAATGTATGACTAATGTGACCCTTTCTATTTCTATCCGTTACCAGTCTAAACATTTTCCTGTTTGGCTCTTTTTCGTCTTTTCAGTTTACCCACTTTGTTTTCTTCTGCTTCGTTCTCTCGCTTTGCTTTTTCTTTTTCCCTTCTTTTTTCAACATTTCCTGTTATAATTTTCTACTTTCTTCTCTCGCTTCTATACACTTTCTACAATTCCCTGTTATTTCCTCAGCTTTTTATTTACACCATTTTCGACTTTCTGCTCTACATTTGTTGACTCTCTCCTCTTCTATTTACTTCACGTTCCCCTTTCCCATTTTCTCACGTTTCTGTTTATCTATTTACTCGACGTTCTCCCTTTCAATTTTATCCATTTTTTCTTCTTCTACTTACTCGAAATTCACGTCTTCCGTTTTCTCGACTTTCTCTTCTTCTCTTTTATTGACCTTCTCCTCTTCCGTTTTTGCTTCATCTGCTTACTCGACTTTCTTACCTTCTATTTTTGCGCCTTTCTTCTCTTCTGTTTTCTCTTCTATTTTCTGAATTCTCAATTTTCTCTTATATTTCCCTAATCTTCTCTTCTATTGTCTCAATTTTCTCTTCTATTGTCTCAATTTTCTCTTATATTGTCTCAATTTTCTCTTCTTTTATTTTTTAACTTTTGCTTTTTTTGTATAATAATGTTCCTCGAATTTCTTGTTTTCATTTTTTCAAGCTTTTTTATTCGACTTTTGTTTTCTATTTCCCGTTCCTATATTTTCTCAATCTGTGTTTCTTCTATTCACTGAACTTTCTCCACTTCTATTTGTTTTAAATTCTCTGATTTTGTAAAATTGTTTTTTCGCTCTTTTGCCTCGACTTTGTCTTTACAGTTTTTACAACTTTCTTCTGTTTCGACTGTTTTCTCGTCTACTTTCTCGAATTGGCGCTCCGCTATTTTCTCGACGTTATTCTTTCTATTTGCTATACTTTATTTATTTGCTACCCGTTCAGTGTCTATCTGTATCTATTCGTTTATTGTAACTAAATCCACTAACGAAGTTATAAATCTGTTTTGGCTTTCCCGTCAATTAAACAAGCCGATGGTTCCGTTTGCACTACCTTAAACGTCTTAAACGACAACTTCTGGGATTTATGCAATGATCACTGAGCAGTAAAGATGTCCAGACAAACAACGTACTTAGTGGGTGGCAAAATGTCGACAAACTCCGGAATTTCCGTAAAATACTAACATGCAAATATTACTAATAAATTTAAACTAAAGTTCCTATCAACATTCCGTCCTCCCCATTTTCTCTCTGTCTAAAAAAGTCTAATTAATTAAGGAAGCATGAAATGCTCAAGCCAAGGAAAAACAAATGTTTCCCGGGGAAGAAACGACGTTTCGGGACAGAAACGTCTAAATTCATTTGCTCTCCTTTCCTCCATAACTTTCTCCCGGTGACTTTCACCACGTACATGTTCCAGACAATTTTTAGCTGGGGCACAGGAGAGTTTCCATAAGAAATGCAAAAAATATAGGGGAATAAATTTACAAACAGAAATGTGTGGGGCGTTTCCATCCCTTCTTCCATGACATTCCCTTTCTTTGTGTTGGGGGGGGTCATTAAACCTAATATTATTGTTACGTCTTGAACCAAAGAAAAACTTTGTTGGAAGTGCACTCACTTCAAAATTCTTTTCATTCCTTCCCCTTTGTCCAAAGTTTTTACGGAGTAGGAAAAGCGGGAAAAGGAAGTCCATGGTTTTAATTGGGGGAAATTAATGTGCCAAAATGTGGGAGATTTTCCCCGTTAAAATTTCCCCCGTTATACTTTCTCTTCACGAAAAAATTTCTTCCGACTACCTATCACTATAACAGCGCCATATAAGCCTATACATTCTAATATACAGTGGAGTCTCTCTGCAAAAAATAAAAAAACAAACCCCTTTTTAACAACATTTCTCTGGAACAACATTTTTTTCCATCTCCTCGTACATATAAGATGCATATTTAATGTTCTATATAACAACTTTTCTCTGTAACAATATTTTTCGCCCTTTCCTTCAGATTTGTTATATAGAGACTCCACTGTAATGAGATCTGTTATAGTGAAAGTGAACTGTAATTTTCTAGGGAATAAAAGGGATATTTTATGGATGTAACATTCTGTTGATGACATTTTCTGTATTCAAATATAGCACTACTCACAGGGACGTTGAGGACATTTTCCAAGAGTGCCTGCGACGATGAATGGATGACCCTTCGATGTCCTACGGGGACAACGATTTCCGTGAGTCTGGCTCAGTACGGGAGAAATGTGAGTGCTGGCAGCGGGGGATCCGCCATGCCTCAATGTGCAACGGTCGCCCCGCCGTCCGCCATTTCACTCCATTCCGAGAGCTATTTGATGGAGACGAGCAATGGGACCTGTCAGTGGCCTATTGCGATTCAGGTACAGATTTTTAATCCACATATTCTTTCTTTCCTTCATGCACAATTGTATTATGTACATACAGTCAATTCACTCTAGAACGGTTTAGCAAAACGCAACCAGAAAAACCGTCATATCGAATAATCGGTATAAGGCAAACCGTTAAAAAACAGTTTTAATGGCGTGGGATTCGAAATTACCAAAATACAGGTATAGCGTGTAAAGGCATGGTCTAAAACCGTTATAGCAAAAGACATTTATTGGTCGAGGATTCAGAGCTTCCCCCGTATAACGACAATACCGTTATAAAATATCTGTTATAGAGGAAGCTTTTGACATTGAAATGGTCTTAGGAGCATTTGTGAACACCGTTATAATACGAAAACCGTTATAAGGAGGTCCATTATAGAGGGAATTGACTGTATGTACATGCATAACGCTTAATATTGTGACTACTCTTTTGCAACGCTTGTTCCAATTTTGTTTCTTCCGCTGTAGCTTCAAATAAGGAATTTTGAAGAAAGGATTCTAATATTTAGCATTCGAAGCTATAACAAAAAAATTATTTATTAAATTTCTCCACACCCATTTCATCTAATGAATTTTTTTACATACTACAGTTAAAAAATGTGGACATTTGCACGTAATTGTGACCACCCTCAATTTCAATTGTGGTAAACATAATTTTGAAAAAAATATTACTGTAAGTAATTACAGACTTAATATGTGTAGGGTTTTCCTGAAAGTCTGGCTGAGTAATTCCGCAAAGCCGAGAAAAAAAAGAAATGAAGCAGGTTAAATAAATACTTGAATGGCCCCTGAAAATCTTTGACAAATTTTTGATACAATTTAATCAATTTGCTGACCATAATTAATGAATAATGAGCACGCACTGGTCTTCTTAGATTTGCATTCACTTTTTTAATTACGCGGAGAGCTTGATTAAATTGGTGGGTGGCCACAATTATCCAGATGGGCACAATTACAAGCTTTACAGTGGATACTCCCTCTATAACAGCTTTTCTTATAACAACATTTTCTCTGTAACAACTTTATTTTTCAGCCTTTCGTACATGTATAGTACATATTAAACGTTCCATATAACAACTTTCTCGTAAAACAACCATTTTTGCCCTTCGCTTCACGGTTATTATAGGGAGAGTCCACTGTATCCTGTATACAGTATCCAAGGGAACCCAAAATTTTGCTGTTATAACAGATATTCTGTTATAGAGAACACAATTATTGTTTATTCTATGTACAAGATGCTGCGGATTTCATGACGTCATGGAGAACATGCTGTTATGAGGGGTGCTGTTATGGAGAGATTGATCCTTTGACGGAAATGCTCGCTTTATTAGAAATTTACTGGGACGTTCCTTGTCGATGGAAAGAGCTCTGTAGGAAAAACAATCGTAAATTAAAAGTGTATTTATTAATATTATGGGTGGATTTAAAGTTAAACATAGAAATTCCAGTGATAATGGCAGAATCCTATAGTTGAACCGTATCGGAACGTGATTGGAAGAGTCAACTGAAAGCCAGGATTTTTACAATGTGTAATGACTTAACCCATTATTTGATGTCAATACAACTAACATTAATTTAAATAATAATTTTTTAAGAGTAAATAATGTTTCTTAAATAATTATTGTACATACAAAACGTAGTTAAAGAACTAAATTGGTTAAAAGCGATGTTTTACAGCAAATTCAAGCAAATAGTTTCAGTAATAATTATGAAACGTTTTCAAAAATAAATCCAGGAGAACATAATTCAAACAATAATTGTAAGACAATATTTAAAAAAATAATTCCATGAAGATATTCAAAAAAAAATATTTCAACAAAATAATTCAAGAAAAAAGGTATTCAAAAAATAGATCCAAGAAACTATTTCAAAAATAAGTTCCAAGTAGATACATATTTAGACGTATTGTTGCACGAGAATTAAAACAAAAATTATTCCGAACAAATATTTTAAAACACTACATTTATATGTAAATTAAAACATTATTACTAAAATTGTATTAGACCAAACAATTTAAAACCTTAAAAGCGTTATAAATAAACCAAAGCATCGAGCACCGTTATGCCCGGTGCTCGGTCATAGTAGGCCAAATCATAATAGGCCATATTATAATAGGCCAGATATCCAGCTCGAAGGACCAAAATCATGTTAGTGATACAATCGTCCCGGTGATTTTAGAAAAAGAACTTCTCAAAGGACCATTTTAAGACCACTTAGCAAAACAAGTCAAAAAGAGTTTCAAAGGCTCTCTCAAAAAGAGTTATCCCTAGACAATTTCAAAACGTACAGATATTCCATCTAAATACAGCCCAAAGATGGAGGTCAAGGGTCAGAAGGGTGAACGCACGGGAGCAGCGCTGATTGACATACAAGTCCATTAAGAAATTGCATCGTCTCCCAAAGAATGTGGGAGAAAAGGGGGTAAAACCCTCGTAGTACATGTAGGACAGTAAGAACCGAACAAAAAAATCCCCCTGAAAAAGATGTATAGGTGATGATGTCCACATAAAAAAGTTGTTGTGTCCTAAAACGGAGCAGATATAGCTATAGGGAGGAAAATAAAAATAGGAGGAAATAGCTCCCAAGAATACACGTACTTTATTTTTTTAGAACCCTGAATTTTTTTCTTTGCCGAGAAGGAGGAGGAGGAGATGGCATGCATGTAATAATGTGAAAGTGTCCCCTTGTGCTGTATACAGACGGTGGTCGGATTGTGCCAAAAAAAGTCCAGTTGTAAATTCCAAACATCGCCAAGGACTTTTGGAGGAGATCCATGTCCTGGAACCAGGAAGTATGTCCAAGTCGCCTTCAAATGTCGTCCAAGTGAGTGCATTTTATCTCTCTCTTTCTTTCTCCCTTTCTCTCTTCCTTTCTCGCTCCCTTTCTCTCTCCCCTTCTCTCTCCCTGTCCCTCTTTCAATCTCTCTCCTTCTTTCTCTGCATATTTCTCTTTTTCTATCACTATCTTGCTCTCTCTCTGTGCTGCTCTCTGTCTCTTTCTTTCTCTGTCTCTCTCTTTCTCTGTCTCTCTCTTTCTCTGTCTCTCTCTGTCTCTTTAGCATTCTCTGTCTCTCTCTTTCTCTCTCTATCTTGCTCTCAGTGTCTCTATTTCTCTCTGTCTCTTTTTGTCTCTCCCTCTATCTCTATCCTGCTCTGTATGTCTCTCTGTCTCTCTCTATGCTGCTCCCTGTCTCCCTCTGTCTCTCTCTATGCTGCTGTCTCTCTGTCTGTGCTGCTCCCCGTCTCTCTTTCTCGTCTTCTCTTGCTCTCTGTCTCTTTCTTGCTCTCTGTCTCTCTCTTTATTTCTCTCCCTCTCCGTCTATCTCTATCCCACTCTCTATCTCTCTTTCTCTCTCTATGTTGCTCTCTGTCTCTTTCTTGCTCTCTCTCCATATCTTGCTCTCTTTCTATCTCTTTTTTTCTCTCCCTCTCCCTCTCCCTCTATCCCGCTCTGTATCTCTCTTTCTCTCTCTATGTTGCTCTCTGTCTCTTTCTTTCTCTCTCTCCATATCTTGCTCTCTTTCTATCTCTTTTTTCTCTCCCTCTCTCTCTCTCCCTCTATCTCTATCCCGCTCTGTATCTCTCTTTCTCTCTCTATGTTGCTCTCTGTCTCCTTCTTGCTCTCTCTTTCTTTCTCTCTCTCCATATCTTGCTCTCTTTCTCTCTCTTTCTCTATCTTGCTCTCTTTTTTTCTTTCTTGCTCGCTGTCTCTCGCTGGCTCTCTTTCTATATCTTGCTCACTGTGTCTCTCTTGCGCTATGTCTCTCTTTCTCTTTCTGTCACTGTATTGCTGTCTTTCTCTTTCTCCCTTTCTCACTCTCTTTTTGTATATACATCTCTTTCCCTATCTATCTTCCTCTTTCTCTCTATCTCTATCTTTCTCTTTCTGTCTCTATTTCTCTCGCTCTTGCTCACTCCATCTCTCAGTTTTTCTTTTTCTCTGTCTATGTCTTTCGCGGTGTGTCTCTCCCTTTCTTTCTATCGCTCTCTTGCTCTCGTAATCTCTTCCTCTTTCTCTCTCTTTCTTGCTCTCGCTCTCTCCTTCTCTCTATCTATCTCAATTGTTCTCTATCTCTGTTTATCTCTATATTACCACCTTTCTCTCTATATCCCTGTCTGTTTCTCTCCTTTTGTCTCGCCATCATTGTCTTTGTTTCAGTCTGTCTCTCACTTTCTCCCTCACTTTCACTCACTCTCTCTCCCTTTGCTGTCCCCCTCGTACTTTTTCGCTCCATGTAGACATTTTGTATGTGACTCAGGACTCAATTCCCCTAAGGGCGGAGATAAAACTGGAAATGAAACGCGCTGTTCCTTCCCTTTCTCCTCCTCTATACGTCTTCCTTCTTAATATTATTCAGAGAATTTCCTCTCCACCTCTTTTTTTTTGCTTTGACAATGATCACGACCCTCCTCTTACTCCTCCTTAGAACCTTGTGTAATGCCATAAAAAGGAGGGAGAGATTCGTCTTTCTTGGACCGATGTCTAATAATGGCGGGGCTTCCATCAATCTTTCTATTTGCGGGTGCTTTCTCTCCCTCTTTCTCTCTGTCGTCTCTCACTATCTCTTTTGTGGGCGCACTCCTTTACTATTCGGGACTTTTTTCACTTTTTTTCTCCACCTTTTACTTTCTCCCTCGCTCTCTCTCTCCTTCTCTTACGCTTCTCTGCATTTTTATATAATTTTCTTGCATTTTTCGGTGTCCTCAATATTTTTTTTGTTCCACATTTTCAGGTTGAGACTTCTTGCTCTTAGCCATTTTTCTGTTTTATATACATTTATTTACCTTCGTCTTTGTCTCTGCTTGCATTTTAAATTCATTTATACAGTCGAACCTCTCTATAACGGGCTCCCTTATAACGGTTCACTCTCTATACCGGTGGCTGAAAATGCTTCCATCAAAAACTTTATCCAATTGTTAACATGGAAATTTCTGTTCTCTATAACGGGTTTTCGTTATAACGGTTAAAAATGCTGATTTACGGGGAACCGTTATAGAGAGGTTCAACTGTTATTCATTTTTATTTCGTTTAACAGCCTTTTAACAGTCTATTTTAACTTATATATCTGGCTCAATTGTCTGTTTTGGTTTTTATCTTTATTATTTCTGCCTCCTTTTATTTTGCTTTTCTCTAAAATTCATTTCGTATCTCTCTCTCGTTCTCTAATGCTGCCTCTCTTTGGCTTTCGTATCCTCTCTTTCCTTCTTAATTTGTTTATTCAATTGTTTCTCCTGCTTTCTCTATTTTCCTTTCTCTTTCTCTCTCTATTTTACTTTTTCTTTCTCTATCTCTATATTCTTTTCTCTTTCTCTATCTCTCTATACTTTTCTCTTTTTCTCTCCTATATTTTATTTTCTCTTTATTCATTTTCTTTTATCTTTTATCTTTTATCTCCTTCTTTTATTTTCATTTCTCTTTTTATCTCCTTCTTTTATTTTCCTTTCTCTTTTTTTCTCCTTCTTTTATTTTCCTTTCTCTTTTTATCTCCTTCTTTTATTTTCCTTTCTCTTTTTATCTCCTTCTTTTATTTTCCGTTCTCTTTTTCTCTCTCTTTATATTATTTTCCGTTCTCTCTCTCCATTTTCCTTTCTCTTTTTCTCTCTCCCTATTTTCCTTTCTCTTTTCTTCTCTCTCTCTTTATTTTATTTTCCTTTCTCTTTTTCTCTCTCTCTCTTTGTTTTATTTTCCTTTTTTATTTTCGATTCTCTTTTTGTTTCTCTTTATTTAGATTTCCATAGTCAATCTTTATTTTATTTTTCCTTCTCTTTCTCTCTATTTTTCTTCCTTTCTCACATTTTTGAGTCCCAAATTTTGTCATTCTTTTCGCGGACTTTCTGGCCTCATCCCTTTCGCTGCCGTTTAGTTAAATATTTCTTTTTTCCGTTTCATTTCCAACATTTGTCGACGACATTTCGTTCGCTTCACTCCTTTATTTGTCCTGGTAGTTTTCCGTTCATTTCTGGATATCTCTTTTGATTCCTTTATTCCTGTGTCTTTCTCCTACATCGTCCATGCTTTCTACCGGTTTCTCTGTCTCCCAGAATTCCTCGACCCCTTTCACGTCCCACCTCTTTATTTGCATGTTAGTTCTCTCTACAATTTTGTTTGTACGATCTATTTTTTTTAATCTCCACTTTCACCCTCTTTATCTTCCTTGTGGAACCTATCTCTTTCCTTTGATATTAGGACAAGACCATAAACTCTGGATGTGGTCCTTCCCCCCTCTCCTTCTCAAACCTGTCCCCTTGACTAAATCCATGAATGTCGTCTCCTTTGAATAAAAAGCTCATTGCCTCACTTTATCTCCCATGCTTTATGGCCCCATCGGGAGAATCTCCGGAGGAGATGTTGAGAAATGGGTAGCCTCAAGAGCCGCCAGTCTCCTTTCCCTGGGAGTGATGTCCCATATAGTGTACTAGGTCAGGATTATTTCATGGCTCCATGCACAATCACACAAGGATCTGACGCAATCCCAAAAGAAAATGAGGATTTCCTCGGGGATATCCAACCTGACTTGACTTAACCTATCTAATGTGTACCTGAGTACTTTTCGAAATGTGAAATTGCAAATTTGCATACGTCCTTTTTTTTTTTTTTTTTACATAAGTATGTATCTACCACGTATAATGTGTATAATGCAATTTCGTACAAGAAGGCATAAAGGTCATGAGTGGTTGCGTGGGAGTCTCAAAAATTCTCAGTCATCAAATTCTACGGGATTACGGACTAGATCGACCCCATTAGAAACCATTTATTTTGCATGATCAGCCTACAGCAGTCAACAATTTTTTAGGGAGATTGCATGGAAAATTATATTCACGATTATCTTATAGGAAGAAATAAGTACATACTATGATAAGCAAAACAATTCAATTAGATTTTCCAATCCGGAATGAATACAGAATTCTCATTGTCAGACCCAAAAAGAAAAGAATCTTAAAATTAAAATGTATTCAACGCCGGTTTTGTTTTTGCAATACTTTGACGTCGATAAATTTCATTTTGGATATGCTTTAAGCATAATCTTAATACATTCAGAGGTATCGTTCATAGCTATATAGCCGTAGAAATATTACAAATAAATGTCAATAATGATCCTTGAATAATTCTTAAAAATTTTTTTATGGCTTTGTTTGAGGTCAAGTTGTAAAAATGTCACTGTGAGTGGGAAGAGATAATCTGAAGGGGGTTTCCCCTCTTTTTGTTATGTGTTTACTACAGGCGAATTCAAGAGTGTGATTGGATGCGAGGATGAAGTGATCCAATTGAAATGCAATCGCAGCTCCCGCCTCGCCATTTACGCTGCCAGCTATGGGAGGACGGAATACGAGAGTGTGATGTGTCCTCAGCCCAATGGAGTTCCTGAAGAATGTAAGATGTCTTTCTCAATTCTCCCCTTTTCCCTTTATTTTCTCTCTCTCTCTCCCTCTCGCTCTTTCAACCTCTTTTTCTATCTCCCTCTTAATTTCTCTCCCTCCTAATTTCCCTCCTCTCCGTCTTTTTCTCTCTCAGCATTATTTTCTCCCTCTCCCTCTTTTTCTCCCTCTCTCTCTTTTTCTCTCTCTCACTCACTTTTTGTTTCTCTCTCTCTGTTTTTCACTCTCTTCTTATTCTTCGGCCCTCAGTCATTTTTTTTTCTCTCTGTCCCTTTTTTTCTCTCGCTCTCAACCTAATTTGCTCTCTCTCCTTTGCTCTCTCTGTGCATCCTCTTAACTCTCCCTCTATTATTCCGTCTCTCCTTTTTCTCTCTCCCTAATTCATCTCTCTCTGTTTTTCTCTAGAATTCTGTTTTTATTTGTTCCCATTTTCCCATTTTGTTTCTCCTTCACTTCCTTCGTTTCATCATCTTAAAATCGCCGCTCTTCTCACCTCCATCATCCTCTGAATTTGTCTCTTTCTGCGTTTCCTTTTTTGTATGTAATTCTTCTGTCCTTTCATATTTGCACGTTCTTTCTTTTGGTCCCTAAACCATTTCCCTTTGAAATTCTCTCTCCTCCTTTTTTCTCTCTCTTGAGTCTCCATTTTAGCCCTCCATTTCTGATCTTCTTTCCCGTACTTTGAGTACGCCTGCTGCTTCGTACCTTGTTTCATGTGATTTTTTCCGTGTATGTATACCTTTTATTCCCTTTAATTTCTTTCTGTCCCTACTTGTCCCATCATATTTGTTGTGTATGTATACAATCATCTGGTTTTATCTGAATGAAAGGGAAGAAGAAATGAAATTGTCTGTAAAAGTAAAGGGCGGTCCCCATTCCTTTGGTGAGTTGCGGCGCCATGATAATGCCTGCAGATGTACATAGGAGGCTAATTCTCCCAAAAAAGGGTTACTACAAATGCTAGACAATTGCTTACGGACTCCAAATAAGTACGGGAGTCTCCATGGCCAGAAATGTCCCTTGGCAAAGACATCTACTTTCTCCGGATGGGAATTTGGGGCCCCAGAAATTGATCTTTGATTTCCCTTCCTCCCATGAGCTCCGTCTTTTTAAATAAATGATGAGAGAGAATACATAAATAAATAATTCCCCCGAGTACCAGCTCACGTGGACGGGATTTCTGAGGACTCCAAATCTTCCCGTTATTCTCCTGGTACTTAATTTGCTCCGTGGTAACATTTGATTTTTTTTTTTTCGGAGGAGAATTTTGTTTTCTTTTCCCCGAATTTCCAATGCAGAACATGTGTAGAACTTACTTTTGTATGCAATTATGTCCCAGCCCAGGAAAGTAATGAAAGAGCAGGATTCTTGGTAAACGTCCCCGTTTTAAATTTCGGACCAAGCCAATTCCTGGAGAATTCCTTTTTTTATACATAATTTTCAGGAGGGGAAATCCCCAGGAATTGTCTGGGGAATGGAAGGGATTTTTTGTGTTGATTACCCTGAAAATAATCACGGACCTCCCATACAACAATGGAAGAGGGAGAATTTGTGGATAAATCTCCGGTACGTGTATTGACACAATAAAATCCCGGAACTGGTCAAAGACTAGAGCAAATCCCAGTTGGGAGCAAATTAATTTTTGGTTTTTAAAACGCATGAATCTCCCCATATTTTATGGGGCCATAAACAAACGGAGGGCGTTTGAAGTGGAACGGATGTAAATAGAAGGGATTCCTATATGTGATGACAGTGGACTCTCTCTATAACAAATCTCCTTATAACAACTTTTTCTCTATAACAACTTTATTTTTCAGCCCTCCGTGTATGTAGCATACATATTAAATGTTCCATATAACAACTTTTCCATATAACAACCATTTTTGCCCTTCCCTTCAGGGTTGTTATAGCGAGAGTCCACTGTATAACCATAATATACCTGGGAACACCAGCAAATAATACGCACTCGCCCAGGGAATTGAGGTCGTCACGCATTCGCGGATAAATTAATGACCTGAATTATTAATTAACTCCCTTTTTCCTTCCGTACAAGAAAAACAGACGGGGGAAATCTCGGGGGAAATGAGGAAGAGATGCTAATTTCGGTTGGAGATTTGTATGTGTATATATCTTTCCCTTTTTTTTTTTTACTTCTGGTTTCCCTCCAGCCTGTTTGTCGAGCTTTGCCACACAAGCGGTCATGCAAATGTGTCATGGGAAGCGGACATGTGCCTTGAAAGCGGACCCAGCCACCTTTGGCAGCCCTTGCAAGCCCAAGTCCAGGGTCTACCTCAAAGTCGTTTATACTTGTGGTAAGTTCTATTTTTAGATTTTCAATTAATACTCATATATGCATTTACACTGGTTTTCTATTTTATGGTGGCACTTTTTTCCTTTTGCTTTCGTATTCCTCTGGTTTCAGTTTAATTCATCTGTTTCCATTTCACATTTGCAACTTTTGTTTTCTTCGTATCGATTGTAACTTACTCATTTTTATCTTCAACATTCCATTTTAGCACGTTTTGATAATTGATTTCTATTTAAATTTTTTCTGTCACTTTTTCTATTGATTTCTATTTTAATTTTTGCTTTCATTTTTCCTATTGATTTCTGTTTTAATTTTTGCTGTCACTTTTTCTATTGAGTTCGATTGCTTCACTTTCTGTTGCTTTCAATTTCTGTATTGATTTCTGTTTTAATTTTTGCTGTCACTTTTTCTATTGAGTTCGATTGCTTCACTTTCTGTTGCTTTCAATTTCTGTATTGATTTCTGTTTTAATTTTTGCTGTCACTTTTTCTATTGATTTCTATTTTAATTTTTGCTTTCACTTTTTCTATTGATTTCTATTTTAATTTTTGCTTTCACTTTTTCTATTGCTTGTTTTATTTTGTTCTTTCACTTTTTCTATTGCTTGTTTTATTTTGTTCTTTCACTTTTTCTATTGCTTGTTTTATTTTGTTCTTTCACTT
>JAQGBT010003423.1:0-19673 GCA_034698585.1 Disparrhopalites patrizii | reverse complement strand
AACAAGAGAGAATATCAGAGAAAAAGAGAAACAAGAGAGAAACAAGAGAAAATAAAGAGAAAAAGAGAAAAGAGAGAAACAAGAGAGAATATCAGAGAAAAAGAGAAACAAGAGAGAAACAAGAGAAAATAAAAAGAAAAAGAGAAAAGAGAGAGAAACAAGAGAGAATATCAGAGAAAAAGAGAAACAAGAGAGAATATAAGAGAAAAAGAGAGAAGAGAGAAAATAAGAGAAAAAGAGAGACAAAATAAAGAGAAATAAGAGGGAGAAAATAAAGAGAAATAAGAGAAAGAAAATAAAGAGAAATAAGAGGGAGAAAATAAAGAGAAATAAGAGAAAGAAAATAAAGAGAAATAAGAGGGAGAAAATAAAGAGAAATAAGAGAAAGAAAATAAAGAGAAATAAAAGAAATAAGAGAAATAAAATAAAGAGAAAGAAAAGAAATAAGAGAAATAAAATAAAGAGAAAGAAAAGAAATAAGAGAAATAAAATAAAGAGAAAGAAAATAAAGAGAAATAAAATAAAGAGAAAGAAAAGAAATAAGAGAAATAAAATAAAGAGAAAGAAAATAAAGAGAAATAAGAGAAAGAAAATAAAGAGAAATAAGAGAAAGAAAATAAAGAGAAATTAGAGAAAGGAAATAAAGAGAAATAAGAGAAAGAAAGTAAAGGAAAACAAGACAGAGAAAAGAGAGAAATATGAGATAGAGAAACAGGAGAGATCAAGAAGGAGAATAGGTAAGAGTAAAAAACAGAAAAATATAAGAAAATTGCACGTTGTGCTTCCTGTCAACTCCATGTCAGCATTATTATAATTGGAATGGGTCAAGGCAATTGTAGGTCATGTGCCATGTCGACGGTGGGTTGTAAATTATTCGTTGGTGCAGATATGCAATTATTCCGGTTGCTGCCTCCACCTCAAGAAATTCGACACCGAAGCTTTTTTCTATACTAGTTGACACGTCCAACTGTTCTGGGAAGAAAAAGAGTTGGTCTCCTACCATGCTTCGATTGTGAACTTGTAAAAGAATGGGACAAAGTGGTGTTAATGAATATGATGGTACTGCCACTATTGTGAGTATCATGGCACTCAATGGTGATTATGAATATAATGGTATTAAATGGCAATTTCAAAGAATTTATTGGGCTCTATACGGGTTTGTGCTAGTACCATACATGCATGGTACTTTACAATGGTGTTAAATAACGCCTAGGAATTCTTTGGTACGTCGAAGTGACTGTACATATATAACATATTACCAGACTGATGGATACTAAATCGCAATTATTAAGAATATTCTCGTACTAAATAGTGTAAGTACCGGCTGAAAATCCTCTGGTATACAATGCAGATAGAGCCTGTTAACTGGTGTTCATTCGTAGAAAAATAAAATAAAGAAAAATCCCTGACGACAGCCCCCTCGAACGTGTCCGCAAACACCAATTAAGTGTCATTTTTGCCGGAACAAAATGTTTTTGATGTCATCCTTTGAAGCAACGTGCGCTACATTGTCTACATAGCCTTGACAATTCACATGGTAAATTTATGAGTCCATCCCATGTGGCGTGAATCCATTTGGTCTTGTGAAGGAAAGGAAAAACTAAAACGAGTAAGAAAAAAATGCTTCTAACATTGTGTATATGAAGAATATATTTTTTTCTAAAATGTCTGTTGGTCTTGAAACCATCCCTGGGCTGAATAAACGCATGGACATTTGCGTAGGGAAGCACTCTGTGTACCATTTTCATTCTTATTATGATTACGACTCTCACAGTCAAACTTCATTACGTACATAGAAAAGGTTTTTTTTTCTTGCTCCTCAAGCTTGTAATTGTGGTTGTCATTCCAAAATCAGTTCAACTATACACAATCTTGTATTTGAACGCCTACAACAGGGAAATATAGTCTGTAAAGTTACGAGGATATAACAGAAGCAAATCTCCCTACCTTCATTGAACCTTCCTTCAGAATTGGACCCATTTCCCTTTATTAAAAAGAATAAGCATGGGAAAAACTGAGGAAGGGATAAAAATTAGTGATTGTATGTGTTTAATTGAGATTGCGTGGAGGTAATCACATTTGCTTCTGTATACCAACGAAGTGTATATACGTGGTATACTCCTGGTCAAAAGGAATCTCTGTGAATGATGCGTGTGTGTGGGGATGAAATGAATGAAACAAGGATTTATTTTTATTGCTCCGTCCATATAAATTATATCAAAAACCACAGAGAGAAAGATAGAGAGAGAGAGAATGCATTTTTTCCCCTTCTCTTCCCTGACGAATGACGGACGTCTTCCTCCTCCGCCTCTCTTCCTCCTCTTGTTGGTATTAAAGGGGATGTAATAATAATTATTACCACTTGTATGGTGGTTTTTGGGACGCAGATAATGTTTTTCCCCTTCATCGTAAACATATAGAGAGATTTTTTTTTTTTTTTTGAAAAGGAAAAAAAACCTTGAAAAGCTTTCAAGCCATTCTCCCCTTACTTTACCTTCTTCTCTCTCCATTTTTTTTCATGACAGCATTAAAAGAGTGGAAAAAGAGAGCAGTTTTGACAAATGGTGCGTGCAGTATTAGTATATAGATGATAAAAAAGGAGAGAGAAATAAATGGCTAACGTTGAACTTGGACGGGTCTGTAAAAAAAAACGATTGTTTGTTGCTATGATTTGTTTATAGATTGTTATTATGACTATTGTACACGTATAGTGCTTATTAATCCTCACGTGTGTATAACCCTTTTTTTCCTTATGGAAGACCATCCAATCTTCATGTATACTTACTGGGGGTGAGTCATGACCCTCGTGACCTCTTGTATGTGAAACACATTAAAGGGCACAAATGGATTTTACACACACACACGTATAGATTCCCATTGAATAAAAGAGTTTTTGAAGAAATCACAGAAAACATATCTTCCTCACATCAAAGGTCAAAATGTTGAGACGAAATTCGAGAGTATTTTTTTAAAACGTAACCGATGAGAACCCGATATGGTCCCTTTTTTCTGCCTTATATGCATTCCCCTAATAAAATGGAGTATTAAGTGTGAAGATATGTATCCAATTTCGCCCAAAACTGATTCCATATTATTAAATGTCTTTTAGACAAAAAGGGATTTTCGAGAGTATGAGTCAACCTCCCATGTAACCCTTTGGCACTCGCACTTTTTTCCCATATAGGAATAAGTTCAATTTAAAAAAACATAAATCGTGACCATGCAAGCCAATGGTAAGGCCCTACACATGTATATTTACACTCTTTTTTTTAGGATGCACATGTATTTATTTACATTGAGGTCTATGACATTTTTAAAGCAGCCCACTAGCATCCACGTTTTTTTCGCATTTTTTTTTACTATATCATCAACCCACATGGTTGTAGGAGGTACACATGACTATGGATTGGACACATGCATTATTTATAGGGACTCCGTTAATTATTTGTCAGTCATTTACATGAGGAATTCTCCACAGAGCGTGTGTTACAAGTCAAGTATATGGCCCAAGTATTTCCTTTCGTCATTAGTTATGCACTCATACACGTGTATTATTACACATTACCATAATTCATTGCATTACCACCCGCTTTAATATGCTTCTAAAATCTCCATCCAATTTTTAAGTGTTCGTTTCATAAACTTTTCCCGGGGGAATGTTATCATAAAATTTACTCATATTTATCCCAATATTTATAATATTATAATATAAATTCAGTTTGAAGTTGTAAAGTATAAATCTCCGACCATAATAAAGGGAGCCTTGAATCAGATTAATTCCACTTTATGAGATCAAAGACACGTCCAAACGCGGACATTATTTGTCCCGGCAAAAACCCAGATAAATTACTCTCCTCAATTTTTTTTTGTGAATGATATTACCAATTTTACCGTAACAGACCCAAGGCTAGGAGAAACACTTGTTTGCCCACGGATTTTACACTGTGAGGGTGTTGGAAGGATTAAATGAAGGATCAAATCACAAATAATAATCTCTTATCATTTTCGTAGAACCTTCCCAAGTATTTTTTTTTATCGTGTCGGAGTTGAGCAGACTTTCTCTATCTGAGTCTGCATTTTTTATTATAAAGGGTGGTGGTTTTTTTTTTCTTAGGAAAACGCTGATCATGCGTGGGATGTGGCTTCTTTGACTCACTCAAAGAGAGAAAGAGAGAGAGAGATGGGTGGTGCGTTAAAGAAGGGATTAATGACAAAAAAAGAGCAAGACAAGTACCAATATGGAAATCCACATGTACATATATACCTTCTACATACTATGGTCTGAGAAAAATGTGCTTCAACAAGAATAATTGATGGGAAGAGCATTCAAAGATTGGAGGAAGAGCACACGCCAAAATTATGTAATGAGAGGAAATGCGTGCATGCGGAAAAAAACATTGCACATAATTATAACGTTGAAGACAATCCTTTGTGAAAGAGGCATTAAATACCATAGGAAAAATACATAATGGGAAAGGGATAAGCCAATGCAAGGGTTAAAAAAATCTATTTTACAAGATTTTTGCCTTAGGGATAGAGCACGGACTTTTAACATAACAGGAAGTTCACAGGGAGTACAGATAAAGGCGGAGTGTCCAAATGGTCCCAAAGATTAGACGAGCGGAAGTGAAGGAGAGCCTTATGGGAGCCTCTGGGCTCATTTCCCCGGCCGGAATAGGTCCATCGAGCTCTCGGTTCACATAAATACCCGATAAACGGAGATACTCAGGACAAGAGAATAAAGTATATTGTTATTATTAAGGATAAACACCGTGTCAATCTCCTCCCATTCGTTCTAAGATGTCCACCAGAGTTTCCAAAAGAAATCTTGTACACGTACAAAATCCATTTTTGAAATGTGAATACCCTTGCATTTTTACACCAAGCGAGGAACTGCATATTCAAGTAGTAATTCAATATTATTCAAATGTGTGAGAGAATAAATTCCTCGGAAAAAAAGTGCCTTCCCAATGATTTCTCAGTAAATGAGCTTCTGCATCATAAGAAATTTATGTACATTTTTTATATTTTTGACAGGTGTATTATAAATAAGTACTTGGCTCATGGTTTAGATTGCTTTTATTACGTTGCGTAATCATAGTAAACATCAACAGAACTTATAATATCGACACACCTCTCATAAATATATATAAAATTTACAAAGTTCAGACGCATAAAAAAAGGGGGGGAAATAATCACATTTCGACGTGGTTATGCCCTCAACGTAACTGTTGTCGTAATAATAACATGAGGGACTGCGTAATTGCTCAGATTGTGAATCGTTACACATGGAAATAAATAAAAAGAAGTTTTTTTTAAAAGCTTCTACATATGTTTGAAAGCACGTTTTTCACACCAAAGATTTTTGTACCATTTAATGGGAAAGTACTCCGGGATTCCAACATATGTTTTGTTCAAAATGTACAGTTGTCTCAAAATATGTACGTAAATGACCATAAATACATAAGGCGTAAATGAGGAGAATGTCTACCCCTTTGCCGTATAGCAGATGGACCTACAGACAAAGATGACCTCGTGGGTTTACGAGCAGATGTCAAAAGTGACTTTTTTAATGGGCTGGATTACTTAATTTGTTTTGTACGAATGAGGAATATTTATCCAAACAATGACCGCAAGGTCAACTGATACACGTCCTGTGAGTCCCTTTTATTATACGGGTGATTGTATCAAGTCAAATCAGATCAACCAAGCCATGGCAAAGATGACTTTGATAGGAAATAAACAAACAAATGTGTACCTAAAGCATGTTGGTAAATCATCAGTAAATCTGGGGACTATCCTAACTCCATAAATACGGCGTTTGTTTATATCCTTAACCTTGACTGTACAAGACAAACTGCTGATTTTTTAATATTTCACGGTCTCTCATCATGAGACGCATCCTCCTTAAAAAAAATTGGTCCAGATTCAAGAAATCTGGTCCCTCTACTCTTTCTTTTAGATGGCTCTTAAATTTTTTTTATAGCCAATTTAATACACTCCGGATTTCATAATTTGCGTCTCAGGATCATTTAATACATCGCAAAAAAAAAGTACCTTGCCCTTGACTGGGTTTTATGAGTCAGTGACTGAGATTTTTTTTTATTCAGGACTCTTTTAAAAAAATAATTTCTGCAGTTAAAAATTCATTTCATTCCCCACAGGAAAGGGTTGGGCTGGGTTGGAGAGTAATAAATATGTAATAACCTGCAAAAAAAATACAAGGCAGCACGGAGATTTTTTGAGAGGGAGAGAAAAATTATGGGAAACGTTTTTTTTTTACAGAATTCTTTGTGGTATTTGACATTTCAAATCATGTGTCACTATGGGAAAGGCTGTGGATGAGGTCGTTCTCTTGCGGTATGATTTATATGAAGCCGTGTCTAAACTACTGGTAATTGGGAAAAGTAAGGAGCATACATCATTTTTTCCCCTTCTGTCAGTAACTACTCTAAAACAGGAAATTACATTGGGAGAGGGAATAAATTGAAATTTAATGTGAAATGTAAAAAAGGGAAGAAATGAATAGATACCTATATATGTATATATACATACATTTTTGTATACACATGTTATATACACACATTTGTTCCGTGGGGTGGAACATCTGAACAAGTGCTACCTATTATTTACAAATTGTTACGGCGGATTTGTAGGTTGTTGCTTCATCAAGTGGCAGGCCCTTTTGGTATAATTTACATGTTCGACCTAGGACATTTCCCTATGAAATAATGGTCATGGTTGGATGGAAAAGTGCCGACATACGGAGTTTAAAGGGAAATGTACATTTGTGTACACACACACACACATATATATATATATATATATACGTATAGTTTAAAGTGAAATCTAAATCTGTGAATTCGTGAACAAGTTATTTCCACTTTGAATGGTTCAAAAATATAGATTTCCTTTATAAAATTAGTCTCCGTAACTTCCTCTAAACCCTCCTGTTGATTTCTAGCCACCTTTTCTCCTCGTGTTGATTCCCTATTTTATTATTTTTCAGTGTGTGTTACATTTCGATTTTATTTGTAATCCTATATGCCGCTAACTCATTATGTACTGTATTTTGATCCAAATTTATTTTTCTTTGGGCACGACTTTATGAGGTTCGAAGTTGTTAGTTATGAATTGGGAAGGATCACGCTCTTTTCCTTTGTATGTTCCTTCACGTTTGGCCAATTACTGGCGGATTAGTCTTTCCTCGTTATTAGTGTGAGGAAAGGTGAAATGTTCGTTAAAGTCAAAGCTCTTTGACAAATTGGGGGTATAGTACATATAGTTTCGCTTTGGTTCACTTTTTAAAATGTGTAATGAAATCGGTTGCATAAGATGGCACGATTTTTATAGAGGTAAAGCTCATTACTCATGCGGTTTTGCATTTACTATTAACTACTACGTATAATTCATGTACGCGTATATAGAAATGGTAGTTCTAGGTATTTTTTTTTCTTTTCTGATGAATGTCCTCTTATTAAATATTGCACCATTTTTTCGTCGCCTCTCTCTCTCTCTCTTTCTGCAATAAGACTGCTCTTCTGCTCACGTCCATTTTCTCTCCTTTGGCCTCTCTCTGTCTCTTGAGTGTCTTATTTTCCTCTCTTTTTTTGTATCTTTTTCTTCTCATTTCCCCCTCTTTATTGTCTCATTTTTCTCTCTTGATTCTCATTTTCCTGTCTTTATTCTCATTTTTCTGTCTTGATTCTCATTTTCCTGTCTTTATTCTCATTTTTCTCTCTTGATTCTCATTTTCCTCTTTATTCTCATTTTTTCTCTTTATTGTCTTTTCTCTCTCTTTATTCTCATTTTTTCTCTTTATTGTCTTTTCTCTCTCTTTATTCTCATTTTTCTCTCTTTATTGTCTCTTTTCTCTCTCTTTATTCTCTCTTTATTGTCTCTTCTCTCTCTTTATTCTCATTTTTCTCTCTTTATTGTCTCTTTTCTCTCTCTTATATTGTCTTTTTTATTTTTTTCTCTATTTATTCTCATTTTCTCTCTTTATTGTCTCTATTCTCTCTTGAGTGTCTTCTTTGACTCTTATTGTCTGTCTTTAGCCTCTTTCTTACTCTCCTTATTGTCTCTTTCGTGATCTGTTGTCTCTCTGTAGTCTGTTTCTCGCTCTCTCCTAATTGTTTGATCTCCTCCCTATACTCACTATTTTTCTCGTTAGCCGCCTTTCCTTTCTCCAAACCTGAGAAAGCCTGTGCCTTTCTCCGTTTTTCTTTTTTAAGCTTGTTTCATTAATCATGGATTTCTCTCCAAAGCCTTTTCTAATATTTTTGTTTGAACCTCCTCTACTTTAACAAGCTTCTGTCTCTCTTCTCTCTCAAACCTTATTCCCTTAAGTTTACCTTTCTCTGTCTCTTTGCCCCTGCAGTATTCAGGGCAACCCCAGTAAATGTGCGTATTTATTGCTCTTCTACATCATTCCAGCTAACAATGAGTCGATGCGAGTGTTGGTCCTATTCGTACATACACATGCGTACATACAGTTTAGGTATTTGCTTATAAGCTAGCACATGCTACTACGGAATACTGACAGCGTAGTAAACGACATTCAATATTTGTTGTTGTTTCATTATTTATACTTTTTTCCTCCTTTTTACCCCGCCTCAAACGTGAAATAAATGTATCGCGACGGACGGCAAAAAAAAAAAAAACAGTACCAATCCTTCATTTTGGCTCCTCACTTTTACTTGTTTCAGTATGCAGGGATTTGGGAGCAATTAAAATTTTTAATGACAGTGTGCATATACACAATCCGTGCCTGTCACATTAATATGGGTCACGTTTGGGGCTCACTCCTCCATATTATTAATTCATTATACAAAAAAAGCTTCACAGTTTCTGTTAACTCAGTGTACTAGACGAGCCCTCACACACTCCCCTTTTCTTCTGAGTGTTTCATATGATGTGTGTGTTCAAATAACAAGCTCAACCAGCTTTTCTAAAATATTAAAAGGATAAAATATGAGAAGGAACGGGTGGTCAAAGGAAATTAAGTTTTTCTTTCTCTTCTCCATCCTTTTTAATTACAATGTACAGTGGCAGTGAGGTCTTGTGGAGAAAAGTGTGTTGATTTACAACTTGCAGTTTCTATATTGAAAGCAAATTCAATAAAGAATTTTCTCGCTCACATCTGTGCGAAAGTGTTTACATAAAAAAAATGAAGTGAAATACTTTTTTAAAAAACAAGGTCATGGTGGCAAGTGAAAAAAAAAAGAAATTATACCAGGATCAAGGGAATAATGGTGTTTAATGGAATTACTGGTGGGAGGTTCGTCCAAGGGTGTGTGTGGTGGTTTAGTTCAAGTCTTTTAGCATGTTTTTTTCTGCTAAAATTTTCCACATATCAGTGGAAATTATAACTGACAAAGGTTCATTTGGAGAGGACAAAAAAATTTAATTGTCTCTCTCTCCATTTGAAACACCCAAGAGAGTCCCTGGTCCTGACCGTTTTGGTTTTTAAAGATGGGAAATGACACGGTTTTTTGCACACCTGCCACCTCCCTAGCAATTTCCACCCAATGTAGATCTCAAAAAATCCTGTCAGAAACAGTCTGTCAAGAGATCGTGTGTCTTCCCATGGTGATGATGCGCCATGGGGGGAAGGAGCATGAAATGACGGAAAAAAATTGGGAATATTACTATAATTTGATGGGGTCTCACCATTTTTTAAATATTTTTCTATGATAAAAAAAACAAGTCACACCATAAGGAGAAATTTTTAGTAAGACCAACTACCGCTTCTTGGCTACTATTCCTCCCCAAATTATGACTGTGGCACAAGCCTCCCCATATTATTAATGGGGTATCATTGCATTTTTATTGCAGTGGGAAACTTGCACTTATTATATACACCCACGATTTTTTTTCTCTTTCTGGGCTATCAAAAATTATGGACCTTGTCCCTTGATTTTTTTTTTGGAGGACTATAGTGTAAACAATCATAATACAACAATACAAAAAAAATTCATCTTCAACATTTCTTGTAGTGTGATGACGGGAGAAAAACGTGTGTAGTGTATTATTATAAGAAAAAATTCAAGTTTTTTTTCACTAAAAGGCTATGTTGGTGAGAGATACGTTAATCCTTTTGTGCACACTCTCCAAAAGCCACCTCCTTGTAATACTCTTATGATCCACTTTCTCACTTTTTTTGGGGGGGTTGCCTCACACTATATGACTACTCTTTTTGGTCTTTCCTTTGTGGTTTTCTTTCCTTGCTTGATGAGACTAGAGTTTTAGAGTACAAACATTTTCTTGGTCAAAAAGTGTATAAGTATATGAAAAAGCATGAAATAACAGTGACTGAGCAGGAGAGGGAAAAGAAGTAGGTATGAAGAAGAAATTATGATTATTATTGTCAGTTTTAATTTACTTTTTTTCTCCCCTACATGTACTCAGGCTGTATGGAACAATTGTATAGAATTTGTGGTACGCGTATACTCCCATCATGCGCTTGTATACAGAAGTAATATTAAGGAAAATGTGGAATGGATAAAAAAAACATTTTTTCTCATCTCGAAAAGCAAAGGTAAAAGTCTTTTTGGAGGAGAACATCTACCTACATTACATACTTTGGCAAGCGTAAAAATGATTATGTTGTTTGCACATCTCATATTGTTTTTTATTGTTATGATGGCGCAATTTTTTTCTGCCCATCTCATCTGTTTCACGGGAGGGTTATGGTGTGTGCGTGCTTCTTTTTTTTTAAGGGGCCAAATGTGGATGGAGAGAGAGAGGATTTGAGAATGTAAGCCAGGAGAGCTTTAGCGCTATTTACCTTGTTATTCACACTAGAGCGAACAGAGACTGAGTGAGACACAAAAAAAATAATGATGCAGACACCATTTAAGAGAGGAGAAGGTACGGAAAAAGGAGATCAGCAAGGAGACACACGTGTATAAGAATTAACATAGAGGATTGCTGAAGAGTTTCATAAAATAAATATGGCAAACAGTAAAAGACAGACGAAATAAAAGAGAAAAATATGCAGGACAAAAAAGAACAGAAAGAGACAGACGAAATAAAAGAGAGAAATAAGCAAGACAAAAAAGAACAGAAAGAGACAAACAGGAAAGAGAGAGAAATAGAGACTGACAGAAGAGAGAGAAGAGAGAAAAAACTGACAAAGTTACAAGAAAAAATCGCAGAGAATGAGCAAACGAAAGAAAAATTTACTTTTCTTTGTAAAAAAAATAACTGGAGAGAAAGAAGAGAAAATTATAAGAAAATAAAGAGATATACAGGATAAAAAATTTAGGGTGAGAAAAATATCCCAAGAGAGAGAGAGAGAGACGGCGTCAAAATGGATAAAATAGAGAAAGACAAAACCATGAAAATAGCAAGCAAAACGGGCTAATTATTTTTAGCAAGTAGTGTAGCAGGACTAAAACGCTGTCAAGGCCAAATGGCATCTTAAGGCAAAAACAAATTGATAAAAAAACATAATCCTGATTATAGTTTTTCTGCAGAAACATTTCATGGATAGTATCCACACCTTTTAAGCTGCCTAAGTAGACCTTTTGCTCACCGCAAATTTTTGGGTAAAGAAAGCATTAAATGCATTGAAGAGAAACAATCTGCAATCTCCCTTTAATCCCCTGATAACACATCTTTTGTTTGGCTAAAATGCGTACATTTTTGTGCAGGTTTTATTCCATTTCAATCCTCTTGTTTAGTAGCCCATACATTCTTTTTTGGTTTTAGAATTTTAACTACGTATGTAAATACGAACGTTCTAAATGGCGGATGAAGCCCATACGGTTCAAGGGTAATTTTCTGCCCCATTCAATTTTTGACGGTATTGTCTGGTTTTTTGTTTTTACTAAAGTATAATAAAATCCACATGGCTGGACTGATGTTGATTTTTGTGCACCAAATTACTACACATCAAATGTGTACGATGTAAGCTAAAAATTTAAGAGTTAGGAAATTTGTTTGTCTTCCGTTATTTGGCAATGAAAATTTGGTTTTACCGTTGTGGAACAAAAATTACTGCACCAAAGATCATGTCTGATGATGATGATGGTCAGGACGTGTTGCATATGTATTGTGGGAAATGGACTTATGACTATGCTCATCAACAAGTGTGCCGTTGAATTTTTTTCCAATATAATTTGCTACATCACACACAATTTGAGTCTCTCTCTCTTTCTCTCTATTTCTCCCTCTGTTTCTCAGTCTCTCTTTTGCTGCGGGAATTTCCACGAAGGAGAAACCTAAAAGCAAAGAAAGGGAATGATGGCCCAAGAAATTGGTGATACCGTTTCATATCTGTTATTATTACTGTGAAGGTGATACACTTAGTAATGGCTTTACAATGATCGGTAATGATATACAATGTATTATGACCAGTCCGTCGACTTTTTTTCCCTCGTGTGGCCAGAGGCTCACCAAACACTCTCCATACCATGTGTATGGGTCCCTTTATGTACGTTATTGGTATAAGATGTGGAGGAAAGAAAGTATTTTGTGAGATGACAGACATTTAAAAAAAAGATCTGTGTTCCCTGTCTGTTTCCCCTGACAAAGTAGTGCACGCAGGATGTGAGCAGACTTTGTTATTGAGATCTTTCGTGGGATAATTTGCAAACTTAATTACATTGTGATGAATTATTATTGTTTGGCATTAGACTTGCATCGGATACACAGAAAATGCAACTCAACTACTACTACTATTGATTTAGCAGTCATGTATACACCACTCTTGGGCTGGTGTTATTGGAGCAGAACAACATTTGGGGATGTGTCCGACACGTAATTGCTCTAATGTTGTAGTCAAGTTCACTCGGCATTATCTTAATTTCTTCAAGTTTGTTGTGAACTTTTAATGTTTTCATACACCATCCCATGAGTCATGGGTATGAAAGGAAGGAACATAAGTACCTGTATATATACACATATTGAAAGGCAAAAACTACGAGAAGAAAGGAAGAACAATATATACAGAGAAGATGACAAACGTTGAAACAGGTGAGAGGAGGCACGAGACAGAAAATACATAGAAACAGAATAATATAAGTAAGCAATTTTGAATTTTATAAGAGAAATTTCGAATCCAACAACCAGCAGGAAAGAACGAGAGAGTTGAGAAAAAGGAGAAAAAGGAAAGTGACAATAGAAAGAAGGATATAGACAGCAGGAGAGGGAGAGGAACGGGAGAAGAAAGTGGGAAAGAAAGAGAGACTGAAAAGGGACAGGGAGAAAGACCTTGAGAGGAAGGAAAATAGAGGAGTACAAGGGGGGAAGAAAGTTACAGCAGCAGAGAAACAACAAGAGAAAAGAAAGAGAGAATAGAAGAAATACAAATAAGAGAGAAAGGGAGAAAGAGAAAGTACATAGAAGAATAAAAAAAGAGAGAAAAGAAGAAGGAATACTAAAGAAGGGGAGTAAGAAAAATAAGACCGAAATAGAGAAAGAAAAACTAGAAATAGCGAGCGAGAAAAATAAGAGAGAACAGGAGAAAACAAAGCAAGAGGACAAGACAAAGTAAAATAAGACAACTAAGAGAGATAGGAAGGAATAAAAACAGGAAATGAGGGAGGTCGAAAGGGAGAAAGAGAAAAATAAAAAAAGAGAAAAGGGAGAAAGAAACACAAGAGAGAAGGAAAAGAGAAATGAAGAAATAAAAATAAGAGAACGTAGGGGAGATAAAAAGGGAGAAAGGGAAGTATAAAAGTAAGAGAACATAAGGGAGATAAAAAGGGAGAAAGGGAAATATAAAAGTAAGAGAACATCAGGGAGATAAGAAGGGAGAAAGGGAAATATAAAAACAAGAGAACATAAGGGAGATAAAGAGGGAGAAAGGGAAATGTAAAAACAACAGAAAATAAGGGCGATAAAAAGGAAGAAAGGGAAAAATAAAAAAGAGATAACAAGGGAGATAGAAAAACGAAAGAAGGAAAAGAGAAAGGAACAAAAAAAAGAAATGTAGAGAAAAGGAGGCGAGAAATAGAGGAAAAGAACAGATCAAACGTGGAGAAAAATCAATGAAGAAAGGGAGAAAGTGAAAAATAAGAGAAGAAAGGGAGGAAGAGAGAAATACGAGAAAGGGTGAAATAGCGGAAAGTAGGAGAAAACATGAAATAAATCAATAAAAGTGAGAGCCAGAGAGTAGAAAAAAGGAGAGAATCAAGAGAGTGAGGAGCGCCAAAAGGATATTAAAGGAAGTAAGCCAGCAACATAAAAAAAAGGGAAGAAGCTATCGCACGCCCAAATGAAATTACACATGGTAAACCTAAGCAAGTATTGTAGTTAGAAGGAGTAGTTTATCTTCCCCGTGTGGTGATGACTTGAGCCGATGATGAAGGAAGTTGTTCCTTGCTGTTTTAGTGGTTGGTAAGAAGTACATATAGTAAAGAAGAACAAGAAAAGTAGTAATAATAATCCCGAGTGATACACGTAGTACAGTGTGTCAGAAAATGATGTGCTATGGTAATTAGTATGTAATTACTTCCAAGCCTTCTTGGCAAGGGATACAAGGAAATGCATCTTATTATTATAAATATTTCAAATTGATGACTCTCCCCTCTCTGTCTCTCTGGAGTTCTCTTCTATTACTACGAAATTACAGCCGTCGATCAGAGAGCAAATGCATTCTGTATGGTATTAACGTCTAAAAGGACCTAAAGGGCTCTCCTTCTTGGCCTCCGTTCCTCTCTTTCCTTTCTATTATGAATTTTTGATTTTGAAAGTCACACCTCTCACTCATCCCTCTTATTTTGATTCGTCATAATTTTCCCTTCCTTTTTTCATCTTCTTGTTGTGGTTATAATAAAAATTTCAGTGCCAAGTACAAGCAGAAAAGAGCGATGGCAGACGCACAAAAAATTCCTTCCTTTGTTTGGTTTTTCCCTTTGCAGAGTGCAAACCTTGATCTTGTACACTTCTTTCGTTACTTTCCCTGTTTTTTTTGCAATTTTTTCGCGAATACTTCGAAATTGTGTCTTGAGATAAGAAAAATTAGTGTAAAAAAAATGTGAACGTGTGTTTAAGATAACATTTGAAATTAAAAGTTTAAAAATACAGAAAAAAAAGGAAACCGAAATCATGACGGTGTGGACTTTCTTCGAGTGGAACGGTTAATTCAGGCCACGGGGATTATTGTGATACAGGTAGATCTGATAAACCCATCATACAGATATCGCAAATATCAGGTGCAGAAGATAATTTCTCAAGTCGTTAATGGCGTAAAAAATTACCCTGAAAATGTAATAATTACCTCAATTATATTAAAATGATTATCACTGAGAAATATTTGGGGAAAAAATTGTTTAACATTTACAAAATTGTTGGTAATAAATGGTGGATTAATTTGAAAAAAAAAAAAAAAGAATGTTGGAAATTCAAATAATTTTTGACCAACAAAGCCACTGCACTTTCCTTTTCGGGGGAAGAAATTAAAGCAGTGTTAATGGCTATTGGCTACTTTATAAAAGCCTCTCCTTCAGATTTATATCTCTCCTCATAAAGTGCCTGCAAGGTCTTTCTCCGTAGTTTCAAAAGAAACGTGCAAAAAGCTTCGTGCGGCCCCTTTACAATAATTGCAAGCCAAAAAAAATTAAGGATACATTGTTGTGGAAAGTGACTCTAGGCAAATTTTTTGCCTGTGATTAGTTAAACACTTTCAAAAAATATATTTTTTATTGTTCTATAACGCACGAAATCAAGTGCCAAGAAATAAACGGTAGAAACAGAACCCATAAAACTCCATAATAAGCATTTAACTGGTGCAAAAATCCCTTTTGGGCAAGGGGGAAAAAACTTCTAAATTAGTACTAGTAAACGCTCAATCTATGAAAGAGCTCTTCAGAAGTCACAATTGAAAGTAAATGAGTTTGAACTACAACGTTTGACCTTCTTTTTTTGACATGTTTGACTCTGAAGGGAAGGAAAACGTTATCTGGACAAAGTCATGGAAGAGACAAGGAGGGTGTCTCTTATGTATCATTAGCCCTCCATTATGTTACTTGTCCAAATATCTATGATTATTATTAGTAGTATTCCACTCCATGAAGCATAAGGGTTCCCATTTTTTTTCTTTCAGAATAAATTAATATATAGAATATTCATAGTTCAAACGTTCAAAGGGAGTCTCCCCAGTATTTCGTAATCGGAATGCGTACACACAAAGAAAAAAATATACATGTATATACATACGTAATACATGTATATACAAACACGTATTTAGGTGTATATTTGTACAGTACATAGTTTCTTCATTGACACTTCTAAATATCTAGTCCGGGCTAATCCCAACAACAGTACGTATTTAATACCAGGAATGAGAAAGTGATATAGGCAGGCACATGGCAATTTATCGAGTCAAATAATAGAGGAAAAGGCCAAGGTAAAATCCATTAACTCCGTCTCTGGTAATGAAAATGCAAATGGAGGGAATTACTTTTTTTTTTTTGGAGGGGGTGCCTAATGATTTTGACAGTCACTGTACTGAATGGCAAGGGCTGTAAGGTGTGAGGATCGTTATTAGTAATTAGTGAAGAACTTGACTTAGCCTTTCCTTAGATTATCGTGTAACATTTGCATTTTCCCAAATTAGATACATATAAAACGTTTTTTTATCGTGTCAGATGGCAAGAATCCGTGACAAGTGGGGGAAGGGGATATTATTTTAAATAAAAAAAAATCCACTGTTTTGTCACTTGACCTTTCTATGATGATGGTACAATCTTTCCATGCTCAACCCTTTTCTTCCCGGTTCTGCAATACGAAAGATTCAAAATTCCTCAAAAATTGCTCCTCACATATAGTCTTTAAAAAAAATCCCAAGCCCATTCGTTTATCAGTTGCTACTGTTCCTAAATCTGGTGTCGGTTTGCTTTTTAATATGGCCAAGTTATGCACCAAAAGGCTGCCTGGAGGCAATCAGATTTGATGTGTTCTCCGTGCATTATGGTTTATGGTACAGGTTCTTGCAAAAAACACTTTGTTTACATAAACGTTCGGGCTCACAATGAACTGCTTTTTTTGAAGCATAATCCTTGATTTAAATATTAAAAAATCTATGAGAAGGACTAAAGTACAGAGTGACACCAAAAGCGTTTACGGAAGCGCAAGGGTTATACTTTTTTTTTTGGAGTTTCATTCTTGCTCTTCGAGAATATTTTGATACGGAATTGAACGGGCAGGTTAACGGTGTAACAGGCTTAACTGATACAATTTGTTTGTACCTAATTTAAACAAGTTCTGATTCAAGAGGTCTATTTCCTTTGACATTGTTACTACAAGTTTTTTTTAAAGAAAAAATACAAAATTTGCATACAGCATCTATTCTTATCGCTCTTTGCCCCAGAAAGATTTAGTTTATATTTCACACTTTTTTGAGCTCGGAACCAAGTGTACGGGTAACAGGTTTACCCAATTTATTGTATCAATATAAAATAATAAGAGATGCAGGACAGGTAATTTTATTTTGTTTGCAAATAAACCTTACTCAATAATAATGGCCATGTTCGTTGTTTGTACTCATTCGATGGTTGGTTTAATAATACTGTCGGGATACTTTTGATCAGGTTTATTTTGTGGACACTTTTTTGTCATTTATCCTCACCTCTATTTTTGTAATCTCAGCTCCGGCATTATGACTTGGATCAAGAGTCAGATTTTCTCTTGTGTTACTCGTTCTGCCCCTCTTTATTATTTAAATCAGCTCCTCAAATTACTGACAGGACGTGGCTGAGACCAGCAGAATTGGATGAGTCAAGAATGGATTCGCAAAAAAATAAAATAATGGGGTGTGTACAATACAATTGTAGTTCGAGCATTTTAAATTGGCTAAAATATATTTTCTCTACTTTGCACATCTTTTTATAGGCAAAATAATGGGTTGAGGAGTTCCTTATTATTTTTTTATGTGCATACAGGAAATGAATTTCAAGTTTGTTAAGCTAACTACGACTAAGATGCGGAATTTAATGGTTGTTTTATGCATATTTTCTAAAATGTTATCCCAGTTGATGTTGTGCACTTATGTCAGTGGGAGTTTTTTGCATCATTATTTTTTGTGTGGAAGTTGTAGGGTGGGTTATCCTCTTTCCTTTGCCAATTGTGAAGAGGGCAAAAGACACTTTTGTATCAATAATTCCTGAGGCTTTTAAGCTGTTGACAAGATGGCAAATTGCTACCGTGACATTGTGCTCATTCCAATGTGTGAGTAATACAGAGAGCTCGACAATGTTTTTATTAAATGCTCTCCTCAATCCTGATAGCAGTGTGACTTGGCCATGTCTTGTGAATACTGGCACCCGGTTTAATGGTGCTAAATTGTAAGTGGTGCTATGGCCATGTGTGTAAAGGTTTCTTTTTATTAATCAGTTTTAAATGGGAAGCATTTTTTTTTGTCTGGAGTGGAAGTATCTTTTAGCTCTGCCCCTGCAAATGACAACTATAGGAAGAATTGCCACCACATGAGCAACGTTTTCGCTCCGATATAAGACAAAAAGATATACAAAATACATTGCATATTACATAATAAAGCGGATGTACAAGAGAATCTTATAGCCCTTTCTGCATGCACTAAATGCTGGGAAAGAAATGTATAAGAAGTATGAAGGAAATATGAAGGACATAGACGTAAACTGAGTTAAATCCGAAAAGAAATGCAAGGAAACCAAAATTATATGCAAAAGCTAATGTTTTCTGTGGTAAAATGCATTTTTAGTTTACATTTTTAGTTTTTTTTAAAGAATATTATTGAACATTTAAAACCAAAATAAAAGACGGAGAGAAAGTTCATAATGTGTACTAATGTTTTAAATGGAAAAACTGGGATTTAGAAAACCTGAACTTAGCCCAGTTTGCGTCTGTAAACTCCATACGAAATGGAGGGAATTAGAGAGAAAAACTAACCTCTCGTAAAGTCATCTAATAATAATTGAGACAGGCGCGTACTCTTCGTTAATTAAACAATGTTACGGCCACTAGCCCTGCAATATTTTGTGGGATTCACTTTCCCATATTTTCCCTCTCCAGGAGCAGAAGCACTAGAAAATATTGTAGCAATTGTGTGTAGTGGAAGAATTTATGAGACCATCCTCGCACCACCACCTCGGAATTTAGTTCCTTCTGGAGATGAGAGGATACCCAGTGGATGTTTTTTCTCATATTTTTTTTACATTTATATGCTACTACCCAGTATCACAATTTCCAACTATAGCCACTTGTATTACCACTTGTGTGTGGATCCTCATTAAAAATGTATAAAGAAGCCAAGTGTGTGTAGGGGTATAGAGGAGCTTCTTCGAAGGATATAAATCTCGTTACCACATCATGTTCAATTCTGCTCGACTGAGCTTGATTGGTAACATGTGTGGGTCATAAAATATATTTTAAGAAAATTGAACTATTATTATTACACTGTTACCATCAGACTTGTATATTCTACAATGTGGCAGGGAATCTCCAGTTGTCGAGCTCTGCTCATTCCCATACCTCCCCTTGTGCGTTTTTGCTCGGATTTCTTCCTTCTCTTTTTCTTCCTTTGCCTCTCGCTCTTTCCTTTTCCCATCTCCCTCTCTTTCTGTCGCTTCTATTCTCTATTTTCCTTGCTCTCTTTCACTTTCTTGCTCTTTTCTTCTCTATCTATTGCGCTGTGTCTACCAATTTATTTAGATCTATTCGGCTCACTTTTTTTCTTTCTACCCTCT
>JAQGBT010003422.1:0-19680 GCA_034698585.1 Disparrhopalites patrizii | reverse complement strand
AAATATTTTGGTGACCATTGGCGCGGCTAAAATGGTAAAAGTGACCGTGATACCTAAATTCGTGGGCACCCCTGCACTAAAATAACAGATTCTGCACGTGATATGGGCATTTCTATTAATAATAAACACACGCACTTCCAAAATCTCCAGCTGTCCCTGGTCACATGTTACCCCTGAACAGCGTCAGACAATGGAAGACAGCTGTCCAAATGTGACTGTGACTTCTTTATTATTGATTTTATATTTCTTTTGACGTAAGGAATAAATTTGTGTTCCGCACCACCGGTCACATTTATTACCCTCAATGAATGCACTTGCGTTTTAAAAGGAGGATTGAACCTTTCTTTTTGTCTTTTTATAGATTGATGTTTGTGTACCCGTCAACGACAAAATTCATTTCCTCTGACCTTCTTGGCTCTTGCCTTAAATTGCTAACCCTTGCTCAACACACTTTTTTACTTTCTCTTTCTATCTTCATATTCTCCTTCACTTCGACTACCTTCTTTTCTCTCTATTTCATTCTTGTTCCTCTGTTTTTTCTCCGTTTCTCTCTCTCTTTTTCTTTTTTCTCGTCCTCTCTTTGTTTATCTCTTTGTATCTCCTTCCCTCTCTTTGTTCCTTTCTCAACCTCTCTTTGTTTCTCCTTCTCTTCCTTCTCTTCCTTTGTTTCTGACTTTCTCACTCTCTCTTTGTTTCTCTCGTTCACTCTCTATGTTTCTCTCTCTCTTTATTGCTCTCTCTCTTTGTTTCTCCTTCTCTCTCTCCTTCTCTATCTTTGTTTCTCTCTCTCTCTTTGTTGCTCTTTCTCTCTCTCCTTCTCTCTCTTTGTTTCTCCTTCTCTCTCTTTGTTTCTCTCTCTCTCTTTGTTTCTCCTTCTCTCTCTCTTTGTTTCTCTCGTTGTCTATCTGTTCCTCTCTTTCTCTCACTGTTTATCTCCTTCTCTTTTTCTCTTCCCTTCCCTGGCTCTGTTTCCCTCTTTTGATCTCTCTTTCTACATCTTTCGATTTTTTTTATATTTCACTCATCTCACTTTTTCTGTTCTACGAGATCTCTCTTTCGCTCTCTCTCACTCTTTCTGTTCTTCGAGATCTCTCTTTCGCTCTCTCTCTCTCTCTCTCTCTTATCTCTTCTTCGAGTTCTCTCTTTCGCGCTCTCTCTTATCTCTTCTTATCTTTCCCTTTTGCTCTCTTCTTTTCTCTTTCTTACGATCTCTTCTTATCTCTCTCTGTCTATTGCTTTCTCTTTTTGGATATTTGCTTATCTCTCTCTCTTTCGCTCTCTTATTCTTTGTTTATGTATCTTAGTTTCTGTCTCTTATTCCATCTTTTTCTCTTTAGTCGTTATTTCTCTTCTCTTTAGTATATGTCCTTTCCTCAAAGTCATTTTTATTTCTCTTGCCTTCTTGCTGCTTCTCTCCGTCTCTGCTGCGTGCTTAATGTTCTCTCTTTTTCTCCCTCTAATTATTCCTTTCATTGCCTCCGTCACTCTCATTATCCCCCTTTCCATTTCCTTTGCAAATGAGCAGTACAATAAACTACTGCATACAAATTATTCCAATCAAGCCAGTAATAAATGCCCCTCGAATCCCCGTGAATAATAGACGTTTCCTGAGCCGAAGGAAGTTTACACCATACAGAAATCCCCCAAACCACGGCTAGATTCCAAATAAAAGGAGATATAAATAAAGAAAACAAATGAGGAACAAATAAAAGTGTCACTTACCTTCGTAGGTTTGACATTGGGCATGAGAATGGCGAAGGAGTCGACCTGAAAAGCTTGGCCAAATCCCAACCAAGTTGCACAGAGAATAACAATGAAGGTACGACTCGTACCCAAATGACACACGGAGGAAAGTCCCCCACCGTGTTTTGAAGTCATGCTCACGGATTTTTTCTGGGGATCTATTTTCACCACAAGCTTTTAACTCCTGGATTTCCGATTCCTATTCACATCAAACAAAAGGGGAAAAAATCAAGGATGTAATTGTGAGGTATGTACTGGAAGAGAAAAAAGGGCTATGGGGGATCTTTTAGAGAGAGAAAAACGAGATTTGTCAATCAATCTTCCCAGACAACCACAGGAATTTGGTCGGGACCGCAATTAATGAATTCTAAATGATCTATTTAATACAACAGACATCTGTCAATGTTGCGGTTTGGGTCCTCCAAAGCGGGCTGTGATGCATTTGGGTATCAATCCCCCCTTATAACCCTTTTTTAGCGTGGGAGCAACTCGATCAATGAAGGTGACATGCGTTTTTCTTTAACGATTTACTCAAAACATACTTTACAAGTTAATTTTTTTTACTTGACAAAACCCAATAAATCCGCAAGGACCACGCAAATTAATTCTTTAGGGGGGATTTGAAACACATGCTAATTAGTACCATTTGTCCCTGGCTTTGCTCGAGCTCAAGTTAATGGTGAATTTGTGGATTTGCGAATGCACAGAATTAAAATTCGTCAGAAAAGCAGTTTAAATTCTTTAAAAAAAATTATATTCCTTAGTTACATTTTGCGGTAAATATATTAAGTTTTGGAATAAACAAATAGCGTTTTAGAGCAAATAAATTGAGTTTTTGAATAAAAAAATTAAGGTTTAGAGTAAATAAAAAAATTAAGTTTTAGAGTAAATAAATTGATTTTAAAAATACACAAATAAAGTTTTACAGTAAATAAATAAATTTTTAAAATAAACAAATTTAGCTTTAGAGTAAATAAATTAAATTTTAGAGGAAATAAATGAAGGATCAGAGCAAATAAGTGGAGTTTTAGAGGAAATAAATTAAGGTTCAGCGCAAATAAATTAAATTGTAGAGCAAACACATTAATGTACAGAGCAAATAAATGAAGATTTAGAAAATGATAAAACGAATTAACCCAATAACAATAAGATACAAATGTCCGTATAGGTAATTGTTATATTTGTTAGACGAAAAAAGAACAAAAATAAACATTTTTGTACCTGAATCCTGCTTCCAATAAATAAAAACTCAGTGAATCCAAGTGGGAAGCACCACCAGAAATTTACGTCACTTCACACGACACCTTATCAAGTTACCAATAAATCACTTGTCCAATTAATTTTCGCACAGTGTCCAAACGCAAGTATATAGTTATACTATATATCTTTTTAATTACACACTACAGCCCGATAGAAGGATTCTGCTTGTTTTTTGGATGAAACCAGTACAGTATTTTTCCCAGGTAAATATAAAAAAAAAAGATCCCGTTGAATCGTGTCGTATATACCAAGTAGATGCCAAGTATACACACCAAGTATACGGGACCTACTGTATATAAATTAACGAAATATAGCAATAATACCCCCTCACTCCGGATGAAACTCACCCAGCTGTTGAAGTATCCCCGAATTACCAAAAAAAAAGGAGTAGGCGGAGAGGAAACAGCAGGAAAAAAAGGGCTAGAAAAATAAAGGAAGAAAAAAAAGGTTCCAAATCAATTCGAGGCAAAAATTTCTCTCCCTTAAGAAAAAGGAGATAAGAGAGCTTTGGCTCTGTAATAATATACAAAAAATTTTTGCCCCTTTACGAACACTCTTCAGGCCTTCCTTTCGCCTCTCTGCCTCTACTCTGACTGTGTTGGGGCTAGAAGGATTGCGTAAAACAGAATATGTTGGAGAGGGCAATTCCATATGAAAGGGAAGAGAAGGCGAGAATAAAAGGAGAGAGAGAGAGAGAGACGTTCACTGTGAATATAATGTCATAGCGAAAGGGTTAAAATGTGTGTGCGAATACACCATTCCTGTTATACCATCAAACATTGTGTGGTAGAGAAAAACTTCATGTAGTAAAAAAAGTTCTGTGGGAGAACTCCACACTTTAGCAATGCCTTCTATAGGATGAGGCTTATTAGTACAGTGTTTGTTGTATGGGACAAAATCCCTCTGTATGATCATAAAATTGCAAATTGAGAGATATTGTGCCAAAATGTGGGCTGTATGTACGTATTTGGAGGACAGATGTTGGGAAATTGGGGGAGTATGTACGTATATCTATACATTTTTACATATACATGTAGATACATTAATGACACGAAATACTGGGAATTTCACCCTTCTTTTATGGGGGGATGACAAAGATTTTTTTTTGTAGTTCTCCTTTGTAAATTTTTTTAATCTGCTTTTAGCTAGAGAGATTTCGCACTTAGGCTAGTTGAAGTTCAGGTCACGAGTTCAAGTATCAGCTAAGGCACTTAATGTTACTTTCAAATGTAATTGAAAAGTATTTTTGCATTCATTTCATCTCTGTCTATAGTGGGTTTATCATCGATCTATGTTTTGCTTTCCTTTTCTCTATCGTTTCGGCCATTTTCCCTCTCGCTTTCCTTCTTTTATTTGCTTTCTCTCTTGCTTTCTCTTTCATTTTCTCTCTCTTTCTGTTTCTCTTTGATTTTCTCTCTCTTGCTTTCTCTCTCTTTCTTGTTCTATTTGATTTTCTCTCTCTAGCTTTCTCTCTTTCATTTTTTCTCTATGACTTTCTCTCTTTTTCCTTTTGTCTTTCTTTTTTTTTTCTTGCTTTCTCTCCTTTTCCTTTTGTATTTCATTTTTTCTCTCTTGCTTTCTCTCTTTCATTTTTTCTCTTTTGTTCTCTCTCTCTTTTGTTTTCTCTCTCTGTCTTTTTCTCTTTTGCTTTCTCTCCCTTTTTATCTTTCATTTGCTCTCTCTTGCCTTCTTTCTCTCCCTTTTTCTCTTTTGCTTTCTCTCGCTTTTTCTCTTTCGTTTTTCTTTGTCTCTCGCTCCCTTTAATTTTCTCTCTTCTTCCTTTTCTTTCTCGCTCATCTCTTCAAAAATTTTGGCTTCATTCGTTGCCGATTTCCCTTGCTTTCTTTTTTCTCTTTTCTTTCGTTCATCATCTAATTCCCACTTTCTTGTCACCCTTTCTTCCATTTCGCTCTTTGCGTTCCTTTCCCTCTTTTCTTCAATTTAGTATCTCGCCCTTGAAAAACAAACATTGTAATTGCCCATTTAAAACAACAAGGATCCAAGGAAGTGAGAAGCATAATGAGAGAGACAGGAACTTAATCCGCCCTGCTTAACTTCCCGGAGTTAACTCATTAATTCCCGTCTACTTGTTTTTACTTTCTTTGAAGCTCGAATAGAAAAGTCTGGAGTAAATTCAAGAATAAAATGAGTCTGGGGGGCAAGAGCGAGTACAAAACGCAGTTCCCCGTTTTTTTTTTTTTTTTTTGCAACTCCACAAGTTGCGTAGGAGCGGGGAAGTCGACATAGACGTCATCATAGCGGGTTATAACATGTAAAAGGATCATGCTGAAACTCTCTTGCCAAGTGTATCTTGTACATACTAAATTTATTGATCCACCGAAGAGAAAGAACGGAGAGGGACGCAGTCGTAGTAGGAGCCTTTGGAGTTTCATTCTGGAAAAGTTTTTTTTCCTCTAACGTTCCCTGCTTTCTCCTGGTCCTCTTTTTTACTCTTCCAGAGATTTCATTGAGTAAATAGAATCTGGGAAAATCCAAAAAAAAAAAATACTGGTGCTACAATGGAATATTGCACCCACCGGAGACAAGGCCCTCTAAGGGATATCCTATTGACTCAGTTTTTCGGGACAAGAACGTTATTAAATCTCAAGTGAAGGTCGCTCCCTGATAAAGGAGGGATTTTCTTCCATATTTGACGAGAGATATTGTATGAGCTGATGGGACACGAAAGGGTATCTTCCGGCACCGACAACAATTCCCTTCACGTTCACATTAAATAACGATTTCTTGTCCGTAAATTGAAGAGTATAAAAAAGGAGGAAGTTAATGTTTCATAGATTGACTTCCTGAAAGAAAGGGACTTTTCAGCAATAATGCAATAGTACGAATTTGAATACACCATGACATTAATAATTTCCCTTGTTCTGCTGCTGCTGGTACTAAAAAAATTATTTTTGTAGAGGATTTACAAATTCCCGTAGGCCGTTCCGATGCCTATTAGCTTTAAGCTTTAATACTTTATTAAACTGCGATCTCTTTTTTCTGTCTCACAATGTCTTTCCTAATTTTGTCTCTTCAGTCTTCATTGCATTTTTTCTGTCTCTCACTTTCCTCATCTATGTAGGTATGTACACATATGTATTTAGATTTTCTTATCTATTTTCTTCAGCTTTTTTATTGTATATTTTGTCCCTCTTTCCTTCTTCAGCCTCTCTCTTCTCTCTTTCCTTCTTCCGTCTCTCTCTCTCTTCTCTCTTTTCTTCTTCAGTTGCTCTATTTTCTCGTTCCTCCTTCAGTCTCTTCTCTCTCTCCTTCTTCAGTCTTTCTCTCTTCTCTCTTTCCTTCTTCAGTCCCTCTCTTCTTTCTTTCCTTCTTCAGTCTCTCAATTCTCTCTCACCTTCTTCAGTTTCTCTATTCGCTCTTTCCTTCGTCAGCCTCTCTCTTCTCTATTTCTTCTCTATTTCCTTCGTCAGTCTCTCTCTTCTCTATTTCTTCTCTCTTTCCTTCTTCAGTCTCTTTCTTCTATCTTTCCTTCTTAAGTCTCTTTTTTCTCTTTCCTTCTTCAGATTTTTTTCTTGTGTATTTTCTTCTCCAGTCTCTTTCGTCTCTCTTTCCTTCCTGGATCTCTTTATTATCTTTCTCTTTTAGGCCGTTTACTTCTCTCATTTCTTCTTCTTTTGTTGGTCATCCTCGCTGTTTTTCTGCCTTCCTGTTCTATCTCCTTCTGCATTCTCTTTGCCATTCTCTCTCACACCTCTTTTGTCTCCATTTTTATTCTATTTTATATTTTTACTCCATTTTGATTCTATATTTTTGTCTTTCAACCTCATTTTTTTGTTTATTATTTTTGGCATAATTTATCTTTCTTTACCTCCCTTTCCCGTCTCTTTTCTCTAGTTTCCTCTCTCTCTCGGTCTCTCTCCGTGACTCCCTTTTCGCTGTTACTTTTAATCTTTTTGACTCTACCTTTTCTGCGTTTCTCTTTCCCCTGGGAGCTCTTTCTCGCAACTGCTCTTTTCCGGACTTTCTCTCGCAATCCCCCATCTCCTACCTCTTTCTCCGAGTGAATCACTTCCGCGTAGGATATTTTCAAAGATTCTCCGGGCACTTAGCAACGTGGTCACAATCGACCTAATAGTAGAAAACCCACTCAATCGGTACGAGGAAAACCTTCTTTTTTTAATACCCTTTTATCCTAGTGTCTCTTCAAAGCCATTTCGGAGGAAAAGATTTAGTAAGAATACGCTTCTCTGTCCTTTCAATTCAGAATTGGCTGTAACTAAACTATTGAGAACACTTACCACAAAAGCCTCCGTAAGAGTTCCGGGTTTTGTGGTAGGATCACAGCCTTTTTATATAAAGGCCTTTCCCCAAACAAAAGTCAATAGTCGGTGCGATGAAAAAGAAGGGGGAAATTGAAGACGGAGGAAAAAACCTCTTTTATTCTCTCTCTCTGTGCATACGTTTTTGTCTTGCAAAAGAAAAATGCTTTGGCAATCCTTGCGACAACCACAATTGCGGAAATTAGAACATTTTGTAGACCGTTTAATACCGTGTGTACATCCTCGTGTATTTTCTTCCCATGTAACATTATGTGAGTCAGAGCCTTTTTTTAATGTATTTTTACGTAACTATACTTAAACATCTTCCAAGACAATACGTTCCCTTTACAACTTTGTTACTAGCAAAGTGTATCCAATGACAATTTAAAGCAAACAATCCTTTAACAACTTTCCTCGTACATTGTCACAACCCCATTAAAAGGGGTATTTAAATGGTGCATATTTTAACACCACTGTTAACCGTTAAATTGTAAAAAAAAAAAAAAGATAAGGACAAAACGGCAATGAAATGATCAATGCTCCATACGGCCCTTCTATGAGCCGTACCAGACGTGGCTTTCCCCACAAAAAGAGCCTCTATCACACTGTATCGGATGTGCCACAATTACAAGACAGTGAGGCTCACAAGGAGATGAGGAAGACATCACCACACTGTAAGAATTTAGGTTGCCGAACGATCTTGCTAACAATGGGAACAATCATTATTTTGATCGTAGGATGTGGCTTTTTTTTTAAGTATATATTTATACTGGGAGGAAGAGAGAAAGAGAGAGAGAGAAAAAAAAGAGAAATTCCTTATTGAAGCTTGATATCAATGGAAATGAAAGGGTTTTCGACGACAGATTATCTGCATACTAATCACCCGGAGCTTCTATGCGTGTACAGGATGTGCCAGTTGAAACGCATTTGTGAATGTCTGTCGCGTATCTTGCTTTTGAACTCACTTTCCTTCTTTATCAGTATGTACCGCGATGTTATTTTCTTGGCTGCATTTTTCTTTTGTGTCCATTTTGGTCCATTTAAACATAATATACAACGCTTGTAGAAATATAGTTAAATCTATCCAAAAAGAACTACGAACATCCTTCGCAAAATTCCAGGTTTCAATCCAGAGAAAAAAGTGGGACTTGTCCAGCGTCAATCCAGCAAATAGTACAAGCAAACAGCAAAAGCCGTCATGGTCCTTGGTTTAAAATTTTAAAGCTCTGGTTTCATCCATTGTTAGACAGCGTTGGAATGAGGACGAAATGTGGTTGGCTTAATGGTCATCCTTCATCTTGAGCATCCTGTACGACCACAAAATTCAACATCAGTCACGGAAAATATTTTTTTCTAAAAGTTTCCAAACATCGACAATAGACGTTGTCATTGTTGTCAATCAATAATGTGTCATATGTATAACGCAAACAACTGTGAGGAGGTGTGAGTGCAGTAAAAACACTTGCAATTTCCTTGCCCCAAGCTAAGCAAATGCATGTCCTGCATTAAAAGCACAGTTTGCTTGGTAGGTCAACGGAAAGACATATTTTTTATTTTTTTTAATATTTTTTAACACCATATTATAAACACAGTTGAGTGATTTTTGAAGACATTTAATCTTTGTCAAGCCTTTGACGACGGTCTCATTTCCCCCCAGGGCATTCCCTCACATCCAACAACATATGAAGCCGAGGTGTGGTTTTGTCCTCTTTAAATTAATGCCCTTTTTTTTTTTTTACATGTAAGCATTTCAATTTTTACTATTGATTCAATTCCGTTTATCAAATACTGTCCTAAGTGCAATAGATAATGGCGGGAGCATAGCTAATGGAATTTATTGGCCATTAGCCAACTGATTTTTGTTTGATGTACTCACAAAGTAGATAATCATGAGAGGAAATATGACCAAAAATAAATCCAGGGACATTCAGCACTCTACTGGTCAATGTAAACCAAGTGTCATTTGACCGGTGGTGACCTTTCGTTCAAAACTTTTTGGTCGAGCAATCTCTTATCAAGTCCATTAATCATTAATCGGTACAGATTGCAGAAGGAAAGTCAGGTGTGTAGAAAACACACCTTTTTTTTTGCCCCTTTTGGCTTGAGTGGGAAGCGTAAAAAGTGCGTGAAATATGTCACGTCCATTAAATGCCGTTCTGCTCTTCTGCGTGCGTGTGAATGCACTTTGTTCCACCACAAGAATAATATTCTTCTGGTGTTCTGGTGGAAAAATGTAGATTTATATAAGGTATAAGTACACATATTTAAAAAATATATATGTCAGGAGCAAGGTTGAAGTGAATACAAAATGTGTTTACTATCATAAACCACCATTGTGTCTAGTGTCCCGATTGTAAACAAACAATTCTTTCAAAGTCACTCTGTCAGTCCAAAAAGGCATTGCAAAGAGACACGGGTGAGAAAGTCATTATTATTATTTTTAAAATAATAATAATGATAATAATAAGCATAGCAACAGTAGTAGCAGTAAAAACATTGTTGAGACCTGTGCGTTCTGTTGTTCTGTACAATTACATCCCACCCAAGTAACGCCGCTCTCTTTGCAAAATGCTCCAAAAATCTCGCTGTCCCCGTAGTAGAAAGTGGCTGGTATTAATTTGATTATTCAGATAATCCCTGCATTTTCCCCATTTAAGTCTAATTTCATTAAATTAGTTGGAAGATGATATTCACAATAATGTGATACCATTTTTATGGAGGGCAAAAAAACAGATGTCATCTTCCGCCTGGCACTTATCAGGAGAATCAGGACGCCCAGAAGAAGCAAAATAATCAAAATGAATGGCGACCATGACCATGAACCACGAAGGATGGGCACAAAAAGTGTAGTTTCTACATGTTTTGAGTTTAGAGTACAAAGAGACAAATAAATAAAGTAATTAGCAAAAAACAGTGCGTTAAAAGACCAATGTATGGCTAACGGGACAGGGATTGCAAGGCAAAATTTGTACTGAAATAGGCATATCACGGTACCGGCAAGACAAGTAATAATTATTTTTTGACAAACACCAGAAAGAGGATTTGAAATAACTCACAGATTTGTTCGAAAAGATGTTTGTCAAACACAAATATTAATCCTCTGGTTAAAAGGCTATGCAGGATCATCTTCAAAGTGAGTGGGATTTCAAAAGAAACGTTGACTTTGTGGATGGTAAAATTACATTTTCGGATGAACTTATATGGATGGAGATGTCTTCGCCTAATTGAAAGCAAATATTGCTAGAAGGCGAGCGTTGGACGAATAAAGATGACACGGACTTAATTCAATCTCCACCTGTAACCTGCGGGCAAAGGAGGTAAAAAAAATGGAATAAAATAATGTAAAAATAAATCTGAAATTAAATAAAAGTAAATACTGAGAATGTAAAACACAATATAGATTAATACTGTGTACTGTTTACTTACGTGAGTTGAGGAATCACAGTCACACCCAAAATCAGCAATAAAACTGAAAGGAAATATTTATTTTATAAACTGTTTAATGACACTGAACCTCGTTACATAAAAATCCTAAAACAAACAGGAGCACTTAAGAGCTATTAACCTGCTCCCGTTGCAAAGGAATTAATACCTTATACCCTGATCAGCATGCACTTTTATACTTACAAATGCAACAATGCACCTACATTGCAGAATCATCACGAGTATTTCTACAGACGATTTTTGAAGTAGGAACAACAAAAAATACACAATTTTATTAACAAAGTCGTGTATATACAATTATTTCAGTATTTCGGTAATACGTAATACCACAAAATATTGATGAGGGACGAAGATACATGAGGAAATGGTAACAATATTTCCGTAATGATTCATTGAGTCTTGTTTTTTCAGCGCTATACCTGTTCATTCCTTGGAAGAGATAGTTTATCCTTATAAAAAACTTTTCGTGACTCTTTTACTACAACATGCCCATGTTCATATTTATGCCTCCGATTTTCCTACATTTTTTACTGGATTCATTACATTGGTGTAATAATATTTTTAATTATTATAAATACAATTAATAGCAGTTAAAATTGAATTACATGTCACATATAAAACATGATAACTACTGTGATTTCTTCCACTATTAACAGAGAAAACACTAGGTGACTTACAATTGCTAAAATGCATAAAATAGTGTGAATAAAGGCATTGTCTTACATCTTACATGATTAAGGGGTTGCTTATAATTGACAAAATAAGTTGTACATGATAGTGATGATAGTATGTGCATTGCTAATGACTAAGCACGTTGACAATAGTAATTTCATATATTTACATATGCATGTCACGTCAGCCAATACTAAGAAGATTTTACAATTTAGGAATTAGCACGTTATCAAAAAAGCTAATTTCAGTCATTTAAACTTCGTTTGACTACAGAAGTTCATATTTTTTTGCAGTAGTATTGTTCCATGATTGGTGTAGTATCACCATTAGTACCAGTACTACCAGTACTTAGTCACTCCAGTATAAGTTAATAAGTACTTACCAGCACAGTTATTAACATTCGAAGCCAAGTACATTTAATAGTAATAGCATCCTCGCGCAGTATCTTGCGTGGAAAATAGACTAACATCATACCAAACTAGTATTTGCCCATTATTGTGAACACGTGAAATCTTAATGGTAACCTCACTCACGTGTCTCCTACCACATTCTCTTGACTGTGATCAATAAAATTCCTTGTACCATTTTAGTGATACATCGATTTTTTTAAAATTAGCTGAAGTTTTACATTCTTCAATCATTTGCTGTTTTGACTTAGAATATTTAAAAAATGATTTGCATTTAAGACCAAAGGGATTGCAGAGTTTGCAGAGGTCTTAAGTTGTGAGATGTGTGAGATAAGTTTCACTAGTACTAGTACGTTACGTACAAGACAAGCACTCATCACGTTAACAAAAATATAATCTTATCAAGTGTCACGCTACTATTGAGTGCCACACCGCCACACGAATATGTATTCACGGTTACGTTACACCTTTCTTTGTATTAAACAGTGAAATTGCTAAAAGTTTACTCAAAAATGAGATTATGTTTGTAGTCCGTTTACAATTAGAAAGCGACAATGAAGTTTCAAACGTCTTTGGGCTTACATCAACAACATCAATAACTTTTAAAGCTTAAATACATAATGTATATATTCCTTACAATTCTAATAAATACATCAAAGAATAATTTAGTACGACAAAGCAAGGTAACTAGGTGCATATGCGTCTTTTACAATTCGGTATTTTAATAATGAAACTAAATCTACAGATGAATAGAGGGATAACACAGTATTTTCAGGAATAAAAACGAGCACAAGTATACGAAAAGTGCAATAAAAAGTATAATCAATTATGCGACAAGAGGAACTTTATCTTCATCCATTGTACGGTTGTTCGTTCTGTCAATCCTCCGCAGAATGGTCATAGCTCGAAATACTGTCAAACTGGCGACGGCAGATAGAAATATCATAACAGTGAACATTGCATCCCATCCATAACGATCAGCAATGAAGCCGACTAGTGGCCCCTCTACAACTGCTCCTAATGTTCCCACTCCGTTGATCAACCCCGTAACTGCTGCTCCCAACTTCATTCCGTTGGCTTCACCAATCTTCATGCTCACCGACCCGGCAAGAAGTGCATCGGTGCCACCATTTGTAGCACCAGCGATGAACATGAAGATGGCGTTATACAAGGGTCCCCATTGCGCGGTCAGCGCAAAGAATGCCAAACTGACAGAACTCACTGTCACAAAGATCCACATGCCCAACAAGGTTGACTTCTTAAACTTTCGGTCCAACACAAGTCCAATGACGGGACTTCCTAAGCTGCCACCGATGTCAAAAATGGTAGAGAAGAGTCCAGCCGTTGTCACTGAGTAGTTGAGGAAGTGAACAAGGTACATGGGCAACCACATGAACATACAGTAGCGAACTACTTTGAGACAGAGTACAGTCATGGAAATGTCAAAAACGGCAGGGATTCTCCACATTTGCATAAAGGTCTTCTTGGGTGGGGGATCCTCTCCGATGCGTTGCAAACTGCTGACAACCACATCCTTCCCGGGTACGGTCATATGCTTTTCTTCCGGTGTAAACAAGACACAGTAGACCAAGATTGCTAGAGCGACACACGCCACTCCTGGAGGAACATGGACCATACGCCAGCCATAAGAACCTTGAAGTTGAACAGCCGAAGCAGTGCCCAGGGCTCCTCCCACGAACACGGCTGTTGACAAGAAGCCGACAATAGAATTCAATTTGGCATCAGGGTACCAAGAACAGACGGCTTTGCAGCAGGCTGGCCAACAAGGTCCTTGCATGACACCGTTGATAAACATGACAAAAACTAGCATATAGTAGCTGCCCCATAGTCCAAAGGTAAACATAGCTGACCCAGCGACAGACAGGGAAAGTGCGATGGTGATACGGGATCCGAATCTATCTGTGAGTTGGCTACTGAAGATTTGAACTAGCGCGTACGGTAATAGGAGAGCCACATCCAACCAACCCAATTCAGTCTTGGTGAGATGAAATTCAACTTCTAAACTCGGTTTTATCACTCCCAATGGCTTTCTCAGGAAGTACAAACTCGAGTAGGACAGCCATGTTGTGGCAAACACTACCAACTGATTTCTTCGTAATAATGACGGCATCTTTCAAAGTTCTGTAGTTCTGTTACGTTCTTGAAACTTCAAGTCAAGGAGATATTTCTAGCCTCTACACCATACTGTCTTTTGCAAAAGTCACTTATACCCACTTGAACTGTTTATTACTGACACTAAAGCCACTAAAACGTAGTTGTACCACTTCATCCACATTCATCTGAAACAACACAAGAGACCAAATTAAAATGTACGTCCAGTTCCTATTACGAATTGATTTAAATACCTACACTAACTCCAATAAAAACCACCGGCATTTTCACTAAAATCAAAATACGGGGCAAACCGGGGCGACAACTTCTAATGCTAATATACACGTTGCTAGTTGTCAATATTACAACCATTTATCAACTTACGTTATCAGCTGTCCTCCCAAACCCTATCTGTTATTGGAAGTTCAAGTGAAATCTTCTTTGACCCGAATTTCCGCTCCAGCGTCCTGTCTCCGCCCTTTCCTCCTGTAACAAGTAACGATTCAGGAAATTATATCAAACACCGAACTACTATTTCGAAAAGTATCTGTTCATTTCACATCTTGGTTCTACTTCTTAACATCAGTAAATAAATCAAGAAATAAAAAAAAAAGGTGCGAAAAAAAGGGTGCGAAGGCCAATTGAAACTAAAAAATATGTGCTTACTTGCTTACCAAAGGCAGAAAATGATAAACCACAGCACCACACCAAAACTTTGGTGATACAGATGAGGGAGAAGCTAAACTGAACTACAGGAAACGAATCCTCTCAAATGATGACTGTCACACTTTTAAATTGTACTAACAATTCCAAACAACTTGTCATTCTGTCATTCAGCCGTTCTAAATCCTGTACTTAAACGATTGACGTATTCAGCTGTTCAACAGATTCTACTAAATCCCCAGTTGTAAAAATTCCGCAATAAGCTTGCGATGTTGCGACCACTATATCAAAGGATTTAACAAACAAGGTTAACACCATCCAAGTATGTACATTTTTTAAAAATCTTGTTTTTCACTCCAACAACCAGCTACAACAGCTTAAACAGACAAAATTCCAGGTTTTTACAATCACTTTTATCAGATCAGAACATGAACATTTGAACATGTCAAAAACGGAGATAATTTATTTTGTTTTCATTTCCCCCTAAAAAGAGAGCCAAATCAATAAATCTCCTATGTGAATTCTCATCGGGTCAATAGGTGGCACTGTGCATCGACGGAGAATTTTGTGTTCCCGTGTTATTATCAACGTTTTCCTCACTTTTGTGATCTTCATTTATTTCTCTAATTAATTTCTCTAAATCTTGAAACAATTGCAAATTGCATTGTTGCCAAATGCACATTTTTGATATAAAATAAACATTTTCAAAAATTTACCAAAAATAGAATTTTCAACACACTATAGCCTCTTTTCTTTTTAAGTTGTTGGGAATTTTCTTTTTAATTTGTCGGGATAAGCAACGTTTTTCAAAATGTTTTACTAATGTTTTAAAATGTTATACTTATAACTAGTGGTATACTTCCCATAATTTATTTCCTAACCTAAAAAGTGGCTTCATTCATTCATTGTAAGTTGTAATATTACAAAAATGAATGGGTATGCACTAGTTTTTTTTCCTTTGACATGCCATAAATCAAACAGAATTTATTTGCAGAACAGAATGTGCTGTAACAATGTGTTTGGAACGGAAAAATACATACAACTACAAATATTTAATCAGCCTAGTTGTGGTTACATTCCAGCTTTGTTTTGGGCCCTCGATTTCTTAAATTGTTCTGTCAAAAAAAAAAGATTTGTTGATGTTTAGCATATGTTTGTCTATTTTTTGTGAGTACTTCGAGTAACTATACATTACATAAATTTACATTTTAAAAATAGCAAAACACAATAATGATCAGACTGTGGAGCTACATTGCTTTTGTATGGAGGTTAAGCGGAAATTCGTGGGTATAATCTATATATAAATTATTCTTACGAATTGAATTCCGCTTTTGCCTGTTGCAACATTTGACGCCGTTCCCATTTTAACGGATTAAACCTATGTTTGAACAATTGCTAACAGCTATTTTTCGCTGAGAAGAATTTCAATTCAGGGACAACTGATTTTATGAATTCAAAAAAAGTTCTATGCATTACAAATACAAGGACTTTAATTCAAAACAAAAATTATTGGGCGGTTCAAAATAACCAGATTTTCCCTGTTCATAAATTATTATTTGATCATTTGCTATGCATCATTTCTTCATCAACTTCTAACTTTTTCGGCCCTGTCCAAATAAATTTTGGACAACCTCCAGTATTCTTGCAGAAGACACCCAGCTTGTGACATGTCAACATACGATTGACATTGACAATAACTCAGCATTATCCACAAAATCCTTTTGAATACGACAGGAATCCAAATGATGAGAAATGATTCAGCTATTATTACAAATCCGTCTTCTTTCCAGTTTATTGCTTCGCCCTTTCATATGTACATAAGTGCATATGTATATACATATACTCCAATTTATATACATAATACATACATCTCCAATTTACTCAATACTATATATATGTATTGCCTGTACTATGTAACTCACATTACTTTTGAACGTAGAAGAATCTTCAGCTCCTCAAATCCTGACCTTTCAGTTCAGCTAAGTTCGTAGGAGTTGTGAGGATTTGCATAAACTTTATAGGCTTTAGGTTTAGGCTAAAACAACATGTGTTCCTCTTCTACTAAACCGTAAGTTCGAGGAACATAGCAAAACTTTGTCCCTGGGAGGAATGGAACATTGTGTTCTACAACAAAATCAGACTGAATACATGAGAAGGATGCATGCAAAATAAGGAATTGTATTATAAGTTATTCACCTCTCGGAGAGGGAGAAGGCGAGATGGGAAGGGAGAAAGGCCAAAAAAGAAAGTAAGGCCGAAGGAAACAGCGAAAACCGGGAGAAAGTGGAAACTGGAAGGAGTAATAAAAACAACAAAGAGAAAATCAAAAAGACAGAGTAATAAAAAACAAGAAAAAAAATCAGAAAGAAAGACTTCAAAAACGATAAAGATAAAATCAGACAGAAAGAGTAGCAAAAAACAATGAAGAGAAAATCAGACAGAAAGAGTAACAAAAAACAAGCAAGAAAGAAGGACAAAAAGAAAGTCAAAAGGTAAGCATCAAGGAAAAGAAAGAAACAAAATAAATAGAGAAAGCAAGTAGAAAAAAGAGGTTCGAGAGACAAAATAAAGTACCTATGGAAAGTAAGCGTTCAAAATTATCAACTTTCTCTCCAACTCTTTTTGCTCCACTCACGATTCCATATGAACGTCGACAATTTAACGGGAAGTCCTGCATCCACCAAAGTATTGCTCCATCTCTCCCAGACACATAGTTCACATTCTAGAGAGAGAGCGAGTGAGACAGAGACAGACAGAGAAAGAGAGAGACAACAGAAAGGTTATGCACGTATCATGAAGAGTGTCTGGTAAAATCGTAGCCCTTTGCATTCGTTGCACAATAAAAGTCAGAGGAGGAGATCATGCAGACTGCAGATGTTAAAATCCTGGCATACCTCTACGGCCAAGATGTTATGCAGTGACAGAGAGAGAGAGAGCAAGAGAGAGAGAGACTGTGAGAGAAAAAAGAAAGACAAAGAAAAAGAGAGACAAAGAAAGACAGAGAGAGGAAGAAAAAGAATGAAAGAGAGAATAAAGAAAGAGAGAGAGAGAAAAAGAATGAAAGAAAGAGAGAGAAAGACAGAAGAAAGACAGAGCGTGAGGCGGAAGTGGATAGACAGAAAGAAAATAAGACAGCGCGTGAGGCAGAAAGAGAGAGACAGAGAGAAACAGAGAATGAGAGAGAAAGAGAGAGAAAGTGAGAGAAAAAGAGAGGGAAAGAGAAAGAGAGAGAAAGAGATAAAGAAAGAAAAAGAGAGAGAAAGAGAGACAGTGCAAGAGAAAGAGAGAGGTAAAGAGAGACAGTGCGAGAGAAAGAGAGAGAACGAGAGACAGTGCAAGAGAAAGAGAGGGAAAGAGAGAGAAAGAGAAAAAGAGAGAAAAAGAGAAAAAGACAAAGAGACAAGGAGAGAGAGAAAGAGAGAAAGAGAGACAGTGCGAGAGAGAAAGAGAGAAAGAGAGACAGTGCGAGAGAAAGAGCGAGACAGAGAAGGGAGTAAAAAGTCTAAAGGAGAAAACTGGAAATAATAGTCTCGCTTTCCCCACAAGTACGAGGCATGTCCTTTTTTGTGCGAGAGAATAATAGAAAAATACATAAACAAAATGTGAATTGCATCCCCTCGAAAAAATTCCGGGATAAAAAAGTCGAAAAGTTTGTGGACCAACTTTTCTCCCCATACAATTCGGGTATGTTCATAGAGGACAGGATTGACTGGCTGGACGCGGAGAATGTGCCAGGGTTTTTTTTTACAAGGGAAAAGTGCATTCATTGAAAAAAAAGAACACTTATGTATATACATACACACATATGTATATACACATGTATACCCACATGAAATCTACGTATTCCTTATGTACCCTGTGTCTCAAATGGCAGGGAACAGGCTGACGGGCTTTGAGTGACGGACAGGCTTAGTAATGTAGGAGAAAGGCATAGCTTCAAGCTCTATTTTAACGTCCGTAAAAAAAACCTTACCCGGCGTTTAGTCTTCGCCTGCCCGGCTTTTTTTTGTATGTAAACACCCAAACTAAACAGTTTGATGTTTAGCTCTTAAATCCTTGTAACATATGCTACAAGATAATGGTTTTACAACGATCCGGAACCTTTCTATCTCTCTCTCCCTTTTGGCTCTCTTTCTCTCAAATCCCTGAAATCTCTTTTTTTTTCACTTTCCCCCCTCACTGCAGATAGACACTGGGGAACACTCACTGAGTCTTTAGCTTTTGCACCCCGGACAGTCTTTAGAAAACCATTAATGCTACTTGTCAATTACAGATTGCTTTATCTCTCTTTCACCCTTTTCCCTTCGGATTTTCTCTTGTCTTGTTACAGCTCCATTTTGTCCAAACTTTTGTTTCTTCTTTCCTTGCTTTTATTTTTCTCTTGTCAATCATTATTTGTTTTTCTTTTCGTTATTTTTCCTTGTTTCCTACCTTTTGCTGCTTTTTTCCTTTGACGTCTCTGTTCTTTCGTTTTAAGATACTCTTTCTCTTATTTTTTCGTTTTCTTATCCTTTATCGTTTAGTTTGACTTTCTCTTATTTTTTCGTTTTTCCTTCTGTAATTTTTTCGCTTTTCTTTCTTTGATTGTTTCGAACTATAGCTGACTCTCTCTGCAACGGGCGCCCTTATAACGGTTTTGTCTTTATAACGGCAGTAGACTCCTCGAAAACTTTCTGCAATTGTTAATACAGACATTTCTGTTCTGTATGACGGAGAAAATCTGATTCAACGAGAATCGTCATAGAGAGAGTCGTCTGTATTTTGCTCATTTTTTTCGAATCTATTTTGCCAATTTTTCGTCTCTTTTATTTTGTTAATCTTTGATTCTCTTTCCTGTGTACGATTCTTTTTCCTTTATTTTTTTAGATTCTTTGTCCTTTATTTTTTTAGATTCTTTGTCCTTTATTTTTTTTAGATTCTTTGTCCTTTATTTTTTAGATTCTTTTTCTTTTCTTTTTTAGATTCTTTTTCTTTTCTTTTTTAGATTCTTTTTCTTCTCTTTTTTAGATTCTTTTTCTTTTCTTTTTTAGATTCTTTTTCTTTTCTTTTTTAGATTCTTTTTCTTTTCTTTTTTAGATTCTTTTTCTTCTCTTTTTTAG
>JAQGBT010003421.1:0-19689 GCA_034698585.1 Disparrhopalites patrizii | reverse complement strand
AAAATGAGAGGAAGAACTACAGAAAATGAGAGAGAGAAAAAATGAGAGGAAGAACTACAGAAAATGAGAGAGAGAAAGAGACAGAAATGGCCAGAGAGAGAACACAAGAAGCAGCAAGGAAGGGAGAAAATGAGAAAAAGAAAGAATAAATGAGAGTAAGAAAGAAAGAGAAAAAATGAGCGAAAATTGGATAAAAAGGAAAAAACAGAGACAGAAATTGAGAGCAAGAAAGATCAAATGAGAGCAAGAAAGATCAAATGAGAGCAACAAAGAGTCAAATGAGATGAGAGAAAATCGGAGAAAAAAGGAAGAAAGAAAGAGAGAGAGAAAATATGAGAAAAAAGAAAGAAAAGGGAGAAGAAAAAGAGAAAATATGAGAAAAAAGAAAGAAAAGGGAGAAGAAAAAGAGAGAAAATATGAGAAAAAAGAAAGAAAGGGGAGAAGAAAAAGAGAGAAAAACGAGAAATAAAGAGAGATATAAACGAGTAATAAAAGCGGGTTGGAGAGAAAGGAGAGAGAGAAAAAGAGAGAGCAGATGAGAAAGAAAGGAACAGAGAGAGAGAAGAAAAGCGAAAGAGAAAAAAGTATTTTTTATCACGTTTTTAGCTTGTGCAATAGGGAAAGAGAGGCTTGGAGGAAGACAGGATAATAGGTGAGTTCTCCAAGTAAACATTAATTGTTATGGCACGAGCTCTGTGCACGCCCCTCTGTGGTTGGAGCTGTTTCCCTAACTATGCATTTCTTCATGCTTGTTTTCCTCTACTAGTGTTCTTTTGTCTGACTTTCTCCCTCTCTCTCTTTCTCTCTTATTCTCTTTCTCTCGCACTTGCCCTCTCTTATCTCTCCCTCTCTGCCCGCTGTCTTGTGTCTCTACACCAATATTTTTCATCTCTTCCCGGAGTTTGTCAAGTGATCATATATGTACGTACCTGAGTCAAGCCACTGAGGCATAGGTATAAGGACATGAAAAGAAATATGTAAAAATATGTCTGTACTTAACTTTTACTTTCCCTAGTTATTTGCATGGCTATGCCCGGTATTCAGGCATGATAATGATGGTAGGAGACAAATAGGAGTTGTATAGTATTGGAAGATGAGAGAGAAAAACGGAGTTTGACTCTTTCTTTCTTTCCCTTGCCCTCCCTCTTTTTCTCTGGAACTATCTCAATAGAATTTCTTTTTTTTTGTGGGGGAAACAAACAATAGAAGGCACATGTTGGGTTGTACTACTAGAAACGTAAGGGGGAATTCATGCAGAGAGTTTTTGGGGAGAGAAAAAAAAATCAAATCCACTTCAATTTTTTTTATTTTGCTCCATATAAAATATGTATACAGAGAGTCGTTAGCTCCTGGTGAATACCGTGCCGGGATGAATATCTCCGGGTACGTCCACACACCTACGTACTTATATATTTTTAATGAGATCAACCACGGGCAAGTGCAAGATATGAATTTCTGGGGGGAAATACAAAGAACGGGAGTAATGTTTATTTCCTTTTAGCTCTTAATTCAATTGTAAAAAAAATCATATTTATTGGTGGAACGCCGTCTCGTTATTTTTTCGGATAGTAATGTACAGATACCCACAGTTTTTAATTTAATTATCCCCATTCCCCCTAATATTATGCCAAATGAACCGAAAATATCCCACATTTATATGTACGATCCACTAAATGAAAAAAAAAGTGGGGTGAAACTAAAACGAAAAGGAAATCGAACTTCCCAATATGGGCCTCATTACAGGTTTTTTTTTGTAATGGGAATATTTAATTATTTTCATGGTATCTTTCCTCTTGTGTGAATACCCATTTTTTTTAGGAAGTATTCCCCCGTATTTTTTTCCGGATTGTACTGGAGCTTAAAACAGTGGAAAATTAGGAAATTAGTTGTATAGACTCTTTTAGATAGGAAAGGAGGAAGAAAGGAATTCTAGGAGGAATAAAAAAAAAAGTCTTCTCAATTATAGTTTTTTTTCCCAAAGCTGAAAATTATACAGCGTATAATTCAAGGGTATTTCGAACCATGGTCCGCATTACAATGTGCTTGTGTCCACATTTATTTTTATTTTATTTTATTTTTTGAAGAGAGAAGGGGAAAGCCCTTCCACTTCTTTGCCTCCACTGACCACTGCTCTCATCAGGAAGTGGGGCCTGGGCTGTTTTATTACCACTGCATTGCATAGCATTATAAATGCATGGTTGAATGCTCCCGATTTTTTTGCCTTCTCTTTCTCTCTCTCTCTCTCTCTATTTCTCTCTTTCTCCCTCTTTCTCTCTCCCTTTCTGTTCCTTTCACTCTCTCTTTCTCTCCATCTCCCCCTTTCCACCTCCCGTTCAATAGTCTCTCACAGCACAAAAACTCTATTGACTCGCAACTTGTTATTATTACCACTACCTCAGTTTTCATTATGATTGCCAGTAATGCCATTATCATTGGTTCATAATGAGTTCAAAAAAAATATTGGCTCTTATAATGAGAAACCCGTGCGTTTTTTGACCAAGGGGCTCCTTGGTATTCTTGTGGCCAAAACCTATTAAGACTTTTTTTTTTCTATTTCATCCACAACACTCCACATTTTTTGTCTATACTCTTTCCGTTCAAAAAAAAAAGTTGTGTAACATTCATCTTGTGCTATGTCTTTTGTATTCAACAATAATTCCTTCATCCGCACCGTACTTGAACAGGTTTTTTTTACGATTCTTTCTTGATAATAGAGACCACAAGGATTCTATGCAATTATAGTGTTTTTTTGGTAGATGTTACATTCTCGTTTCAAGATACTTGGGAGTTCATTGGATGATTGCCTTCCAGCATGGTCATGTTAGTTTGGAAAGTAGGAAAAATAGTAGCACTTACAGTGAAATAAGAGTGGCCGCATTTTTTGCGGGGGATAAAGAACAGAACTGGGGAGAAAATGGGAGGGAGAGAGGGACAAAGGGGTGAGGGGAGAGGGAAAAAGAGAGAGAGCAAATCAAGGAGAGAGAGAGGAATACGCTGAGAGTAGATATGGGCAGAAAAGAGTCCCGAGAGAGACAAAGAGAGACAAGAGATAGAGAGAAGAGAGAGAGAAGAGAGAGAGAAGTGAGAGAGAGAGAGAAGTGAGAGATAGAAGTGAGAGAGAGAGAAGAGAGAGAGAAGAGAGAGAGAAGAGAGAGAGAAGTGAGAGATAGAAGTGAGAGAGAGAGAAGAGAGAGAGAAGAGAGAGAGACACTTGTAAAGTAATGCACGTAACCTAATTAGTCCAAGAATTACTCCCACTGTGAAGGCAGGTCAGGCAGGGTAGTTTTGAATATGCACATAATGCATTGAAGAAAAGAGAAAAAAATTGATCATTACTGAACCTGACATTCTTTGGAAGCGACAAGATGTGTCCCCAAAAAATATTAAAAGCGGTAATGAATCCATAAAATACATTTTTGAAAAAAAACTTAGAAAAAGAGGTCAAGTGTTTGACACGAAGAGGTTAAAAGGTAGTAAATATTTGGTGGGGTGTAAATGAGAGCCATCACTTACTCCTGAGTATTTTTTGTCCTCAAAACTTTCTATATCACAATTCCTTTTGGGTGGCTTTTTAAGGGAATAACTTTGTCTCGCTGTTGCAGATGAAGAGCTTGTGAGGTTGCGACAATGAACGGAGGGGACGATGTGGTAATTGGACCATCTTTCAGATCGTAACAAGGCATTCACCGTGGGGACAGATATGCTTTCGTCCTATGTAACGCCATGGGCATACATCCTGATGTTACACCAAAGCCCTTAGACATGACTGGGTTGCATCAGAATTTTGTAACACAGCATATTTTATATGAGCCCAGAGTCTTCATGAAGGGAGTCTTCATGAAGGGTGGGAGTATCGCTATGAGAGAGCATTGGAACAGCATTGTACATAGTTTTAAGGAGTGTGAGTGCATCATGAAGGAGGGACCCTGCATTATATTTGTTGAGAAGGAGAGAGAGTGGGAGTGAGAGGGAGAGAGAGAGGGCCGAGAGAGATGATTTCAAGTGTTTTGCCATTTACACATTCCATTTGACATGTCTTTCTCATTAGAGAATAATTTAATACTTCATGCCAATTACACGAACATCTTTGAACCCCTCGCTCCTTTTTGACCCTTTCCAAGCCCATTTGTTTAGACAGAAAAAGTGCCTTGCTGGGAGAAGAAGGACCATCTTCTTCTTTTTATCTTTAGTATACATAAATATAACAAATATGTCTCTCTTCCCTCCGTCCATTCTTTCTCTCTCTCCGTTTCTCTCTCTTTCTTTCTGACTTTTTTTCTCTCTCTATTTCTCTCTTTCGTTCTATCTCTGCCTCTATTTCTCTCTCTTTCTTTATTTCTTTCTCCCGCTCTCTATCCAAATTTATCCCTTTCTTTCTTTCTCCAGCTCTTTCTAAATTTCGCTCTCTCAATTTCTTTCTTTCTTTCTTTCTCTCGCGCTCTCTATTTCTTTCTTTCTTTCTCTCGCTCTCTCTATTTCTCTCTTTCTTTCTTTCTGTCGCTCTCTCTATTTCTCTCTTTCTCTCACTCTCTCTAAATTTATCTCCCTCAATTTCTTTCTCTCGCTCTCTCTAAATGTATCTCTCTCAATTTATTTCTCTCGCTCTCTGTTTCTCTCTTTCTATCTTTCTCTCGCTCTCTCTAAATGTATTTCTCTCAATTTATTTCTCTCGCTCTCTGTTTCTCTCTTTCTATCTTTCTCTCGCTCTCTGTTTCTCTCTTTCTATCTTTCTCTCGCTCTCTCTATTTCTCTCTTTCTTTCTTTATCTCGCTCCCTCTGTTTCTCTCTCTCTATTTCTTTCTCTCGCTCTCTTTTTTCTGTGTCGCTCTTTCTTCTTTTTTCTCCCTCTCGTTCTGTCTCTTTTTCGTTCTTGCTCTCTTTCTCTTACTTTGTTTGTCCCTCTTTGTTTCTCTTTATTTTTCCCTGCTTTATTTTGGCCTTTATTTGTCCCTCTTTGTTTCTCTTTATCTTCCCCTGCTTTCTTTTGGCTCTTCATTGTTTCTCTTTCATTTTCCCTGCTTTCTTTCCGCCTTTCTGTTCTGTCTTTCTGTCTCTTTGTGTTTTCCTACGTTGTTTCCCTTTCTCCTTCGCCTTCTCCCTCCTTCTCTCTTTCTCACTGTCCCCTCTTTCACTGGGAGAGACCAAGTTACTTTGTTTTGGATGTGCTCAACAAGCAGTAAGTCAAAGAAGCGTGTAATACAACAAAGTGTGTGTGAAGCTGTGTTTTACAGTTACTTTAAATAAGGGAGAACTTGGAGGGAGGGTTGAGCACAAAAGAAGTGCCCTTCCATCTGTATTTCGAACCCCTCTGTGTGTCTCTACACGTAGTTTTTTGGGGAGCCGTCCTCCTTTGTTTCACTCTTCCTTTGGAATTGACCCGCTCCTCCCCTCCCTTTGACGCTCGTGAATGACTCCGCTAATCAAGGCTGGAGGACGAGGAGGAGGGAGGGAAAGAGGAGAGCGACGGAGCTCTGAAATGGACAATGGATGCGGATGTGTTTGATGATGAAACTCTGATAATTTGCAAAAGGGAAGCTCTCTGTATACATATACAAATGGATTTTATTTGGATAAGCTAGTAAACAAAGAAGATTTCATATGTATACAAGAGTCCATAAACGGTACATTTCCTTTTTGAGTTCACCCTCTCTAAAAGTTCCCTTGAAGAGCAATTTTAGAAAGAAATGAGGAAAGTTCATCAAAAAAGCTGTAGTTGAGGGAATGAAGAAGGGTATAGGAAATGAATGGGAGACAATGAAGCAAGTCCCGAAAGGAAAGTACAGATTAAAACGAATGAAAAACAAGGAAATATGTGAGAGTTATCGGACATCGGATAAAATCACAAATCACAAATGAAGTTCCACGAGCTAAGGAAAGGGCCAAAAGGTAAATGAAAGACGAAAAAGTTGGGAAAGACCAATCTCCTAAACAAAGACCAGAAGATTGAACAATTTTTTTACATGACAAAAGTGAAAGTCAAAATGAATTTAAGCGTCAGCAAAATGCAACCCCTTGGAATAATTTTCTCCCACACGAAATTCTTTTTTTTAATACACCCCGGAAAACCTCATTTTTATGAGAAAGTGAATACATCAACCCACATTCTTTAAATTTGGAAGCCTTCACAAAGAAAATGTGTGCGGGAGTCTTTGAACACATTTCCTGGAGTTGACAATGCGGTGAAAGAGGGAGAGAGAAAGAGGGAAGGAGGAAGAAAGGAAGAAAGCAAAAGAGAAAAACAGGGTAAAAAAGAGCTTTACTGCCACGACTTTGTACTTCCCCGTAAGTATCTATTCAAAAGGTCTGTGCATGCAGAAATACATAAATGAGGGAGAAAAACAGCGTGGTAGTTACAGTTAAATTCAAAGTTTTTGTGGCCAACGCAAATGTGAGTACATAATGTATGTGTGTATATATGTGCAAGAATAAAAGCCCCCAATGACTCTTTCCATGGAATTCTTCAAGGGAAGTTATGCATAACTTCACCCGTGGGGGCTTCCTCTTATATTGTAAAGGAGGGAGGGGTGGGAAATGCCACGGGATCTTTAGCACACTCTTCAGTGTTAAAATGTGAAAGTAATAAGAGGGGATTAGAGAGTGTGTGACCCAATGGAGGTAAAAAGGGAAGTCGGAAAGAGTGAGGACAGCTTCACTTCTTTCCCTGTACACAAATATACACACATCTGCATACTCACAAGGAGTACTTTTTTTTGGGAGAGGGGAAAAGAAGAACCTGTGAGAACCTTCTTTCTCCTTCAGCCTTCTGCCTCCTCTCTTTCCCTCTTGTGTTCACATGTCGGGAGTGCCAAGGACTTTTGATTTCCCTTCCATTTCAACTACCTTACCTCATTTCTCTGTCTCATTTCTTTTTTTTCTCTCGGTCACATTTAACCCGCGAATCCAGATGTGTATGAGTGCCATGGTATCCCAAAGGGTGGCAAAGAAAGGGAGAGACGAATGAGGGAGAGAGAGAGAGAGGGAGATAGGGAAAAGAAAGAAAGGAGAAAACCATGTTATTTTGTGTTTACCGAATTTATTCTTGCATGGACTTTACTTAAAAGAGTGAGAGGAAAGGCACTCAGTAGAAAGTGTGGCCATTCTTATCCAAAAAGCATGAGTTGTTCCTTCCTTGTACGGCGCCATTATCAAAAAGAACCAAGTAGTTATTATAAGTTGCTTTCTAGAATTCATTTTCCTTTCTTTCTCTTTCTCCCTCTTTCTCATTCTCTCTCTTTCCCACTCTCTCTCTCTCTCTTTCTCTCTCTTCTATCATACTCTCTCGTTCCCTCTCTCGCCTTTCCCTTTTGCTTTCTTCCTAGCCACATCACTTGAAATGGTCCAAGTTGCCCTTTCTCTCTCTCTCTCTCTCTCTCTCTTTCGTTCTTTCTCCCTCACTTTTTCTCTCATTCTTCCTTCCCAAATTGCTATCTGGGTTGTTGTCATGTAAGAACTTTTACATTTCAAACATTTCACTCATTTCCAGTTGGTTTCTATTTTCTAAATAAGTACCTGTCTCTCCTTTCTCTTCCTCCCCCTTCTCTCTCACTCTCTCACTCTCGTCCTCACTCTCTCTCTCTCTTTAAACTTTTTTTGTACAAGAAAATTTCATTTTTGTGAAAGTCTATGGAGTTTAACTACAGAAGTAATAAGAGAGTGAGAGGGAGAGAGAGAGAGAGAAAACTAGTGAGAACCAACTTCTCTTTCTCTGTGAGAACAACATCTCAGCGCCAACCATGCAAAAGTTTTTAATACCTTCTAGTACACACACATACAGAAGCAACTCATTTTCTTTTTCTCGTGTGGCAAAAGAAAAAAAATGGGGGAAAAAGTCTACCTTTTTCCTGGATCACTTCGTCTAGCAACCTTCTGCTGTCTTTTTTTTTCTCTCTCTCTTTTCTTGCAATTCTTGGTTCCATCGTAAAACGTCAAGGATTTTTTTTTTCATTCTCTCACTTTTTCCCTGCTGTACCTGCTGTGTCTTCCTTAGAACCTATCTGTAATGTTATTTACTCACACGCTGTCACTTCCCTACATACTTTCTTTTACTGTATTACTTTCCACTGTACTTCCCATTTCCCCCCAGGCTCTTCTGGCCTCATACGGTTGGGGGCAAAATAATCTATCAAATATTTCCCGTACTTTTTTTTTTTTGCTCCGAGGAACTTGGAGAAAAAATAGGATTCCGTAGAAAACATGTAATGAGTTTTTTTTGTAACCCTTCTCCCCGCTTTTGTTTTCTTCCCAGCCTTTCCATTACCTTCCCTTTCCATACATGCATGTACATAAGGATTTTCCTTCATCATGAGAATAGAAAACTACACGAAAAAAAAACTCTCTAAATTATTCCCACCCAATTCTAGAAACGGGAGAATCTGTCGGAATTTTGGCGAAGAAAAAAAAAACGGAAGGAGGAATTTCCACGAAAAATTTAGTCCCCTCAAATAGATGGACGATCTCGAGAGAGACAGAAGGAAAGAATGAATACATGGGATTAAAGAGTCTATGTACAAAGAATGTATTTACATTGTACTTACAAGAGAGGATGGAGGAGACTGGAAGGTTTGAGAGAATGAGCCGGGGGTATAAATGACTACAGGAAAAGAGCAAAAACCCCCATTGCCAGGGGTGGGACAAAGGAGGATTCTAAATGTGAAAAGCATTATAACAGCAAAGGATAAGTTGATAGCCATGACATGTGTACGCTTTTCCCCTCTCCTTTTCTTTTCTTCCTCCGTCCTGAAACCAGGGAAAGTGGTAGTCTAAAATACCGTACAATGACGGAGGAAGGCAATGTTATAGTTGGCAGGAGAATAGTACCGTTCCTGTCACCCACCAAAAAAGGGTGGGGAGAGAATACTAGTGGGAGAAGTCGGAGAAGAACGATGAAGAGAAAAAGAGGGACAGAAAAAGGGAGAGAAAAAGAGAAAGAAAATGGGAGAGAAAGAGAGAGAGAGAAAAGGAAAGGTGATGCTAGAAGAAGATGCCGTCTTGTGAATGTGTAACAGTTAAAGAGAGTGTCAAGTGTGAGTGTACTTAGGGGCTAAAGGATATGGAAGGACGGGTTAATGTGATCAACCTAAGGGGAGTGAATGGAGTTTTGAGATTACAGGGAGACAAGTAGAGGGAGAGAGAAAAAGAGAGAAAGAGAGAGAGAGAGAAAGAAAGGGGAGGGATTCATAATAGTTTCTGCGGGGGTATATAATACGCTTGTAGTCTCTCTCAGTACATTAGAGAGCCGAAAAGGAAGGGCATTTTTGTCATGGAGCTACAATTGTGTTCATTCATGTTGGCCAGGCCAAATAACGTCATGGAATGATGGGTGCAACCAAGTAAAATGTTTGTCAATAGAATTTGGTAATGTTGCAAGTCATTAATCATTCCAAAGCTTGATGTCTCTTCTCTTCTTCCTATCTCCCTCTTTCTCTCTCTCTCTCTCTTTTGCTAGAGCTCACTTCGTCCGCCAAGTACAGGGGAAGCGGCAGACGGCAGTGGCGTAATTCACGTAACTCGCACTTACTTGTCCCTTAAATACGGATGGGGGGAAAGGGAGAAAGAAAAAGAGGAGAGGGAGAGAGAAAGAGGGAGAGAGAAAGAGAGAGGGAATGTGTAAGAAATTTAAGAGGAGGTATTCCATCTAATCGATATGCATCTCCCCGCATTTATGCTTATGATTTAAGCCTGCATACATTTCCACTTAAATTACCACACTAAAACCTTGTACATCCAATTGCCAAACGCTCGTTTTACTTTAACAACATGTTCCTTTCTCTCTCTTGCTCTCTCTCTCTTTCTCTGTCTCTCTTTCTCTCGCTCTCTCTCTTTCATATTCCGTCTTTCTCCGTGTTTTTCTCTCTGTTTTCCTGTCTCTGTATATACGTTTCTGTGTTTCTCTCCGCCCTCTGTTTTTCTCCCTCTTTATGTGTCTCGCTCCGTGTCTCTCTCAGTTTTTGTCTCTGTCTCTCCTTCCCTTGTGCATTGAGAAGAACAAGTTGTGCATAAATCCCCTCCATCAAATCCTTCACCTTATCCTTCCCTCTGTCTCTCTTGTGCTCATGGAGGCCCCAACGGAGTAAATCCCTGCATTTTATCACAAGCCTTTAAGTTTTGCCAACACTTATTCAATTCTCAGGGTTCAATTTCTATTAATTTCCTCTCTATCTGTCTCTCTTCTCCCCTCTTTCTCTCTCTCTCCCCCTCTCTTTCTCTCTCTCTCCCCTTATGCATTATACAATGCGTCCCACTTCATATGAAATCCCTTTGGAGAATTTCCTCCGAATCAGTCTCCGGGATGTGTAAAATAACAAATTATATGTATTTTTGTCCTCCTGCCCCCTCCCCACCATCCCTCTAATACCCCCGCATTGCACACGTTTTTTTGTCTAATTTTAGTCACAATTTCACTGCACCCCCAACTCATGTAAATTACCCTTGGAATCACTCCACGGTGGGACTGCACCATGCTGAATTTTCGCGGAAAATTCCCTGGTTTCATCTACGACTTCTCAGAAACACGGGGGGGGGTATGGATATAAGGAGTTACAAAAGAGAGAGAGAGAGCAAAAGAGAGATAGAAAGAGAGAGAGAGAATGCTGTTAAAGATGGTGCTCACGGAGTAAAGCCTTGATTGATGTAAATTGTATACCTATACATATCCATGGAATGCTTATAAAACGGAATTGCATGTCTAAATGGCAATCATCGGAATAATAAATCCTGGAGTAGTGAGGGATTTTACGAGTGTGAAATACATTTTATATTCGATTAACCCCTTTCAGACCCATTGTTCCGTCTCTTATCTCAGAATACAGGGGATTTCATAGTCGTCGACAATAATGGTATGCAATGGGAGAGACTTGGAGAATCCCTTATGGCACTGACACACCAAATCAAATCTCTTGGAATCTCTCTCTCTCTCTATACCCCTTTCTCGGTCTCTCTCTCTCTCTCTAGCTCTCTTCTTCATCCTCTTTGTATCTCTCGGAATTACGCTGGGACCGTGTCATAAAAGTCATATATGCATAACAAAAGGGATTTGAGAATAATACGGTAGCGACTCTCCTCCAATCCCCCATCCCATCATCAAAGTCTCTGTCTTTCCTCCCTGACGAGGTGGACACACAGTGTGATGTGATAGAGACAAAAAAAAGTCCTAATGTGTCCACCACAAAAAAAAAAAATCTGTCATTCTCTCTACACAATAATATTTTATATGGTGGAAGTCCAAGCTACAAAAGAGTGGAATTTGAATCGGTGTCACACATGAGACTAAAAAGAAAGAAAGGATGCACAAGAAGTACTAGAGATGGAACAATGAACTGTTTTTTTCTCTCGTCCCCGTCGTCCATCACATCATTTGAAGGTGACTATGTGAGTTTTCTTTTTGGCTTCATTTCATTGCAGTCACACACAATTCTTCATTATAATGGAGAATGAAGGAGAGAGCAAAACAAAACTATTTCCCCCCCCCAACCACAAAACAATGAAAGCGCTTCTGTGGACGAGGAATCCCACCCCTTTTTTTCTTCTTCCCCTGTGTAAATATTACACCCAACGTATGTACGTGGTTTTTAGGTCTCTATCTGTCTCTTTCTGGCTAGTATACCTTTGACAATTAATAAAAAGTACAAGCTAAAGGAAGAGAGAATTAAGAAAGGAGAGAGAGAGAAAGATAAAAAAAACACTACACACAAGATTTTGATCCCGTCTCTTTTTTCTTATTCTTTTCTTCTATACATTAACATTATTAATAATAAATGTACGTTGAATAATGTGTGAAGAAGGAGGATGATATAAAAAAAATTTTGTTTCTCTTCGTCATCCCACCTGGTCTTTGGATGTGCAAGGAGTATATAAATAGTTGTATGTATATATACGAAAGAAAAAAAAGGATCCTTTAGTTACACAATTACTGTTAGTGGTGTCAGTAATAATAATAACATTGCATGGGTATAAATGTCCCTCTTTTGACAGTCCTCACATTGTACTTGGGTGCTAATAATCAACATTTCCCCCTAATTCCTCTTCAAGGTATAGAAATGTGTCCAAGAAAAAAAATTAATGTAAATTTATTTAACAACTAAAAAACGGTGGTTCAACGTGCTCTTTTCTCATCTCAAGAGAGATACAATGGCGGATTCTAAAAACAGCTCCCTTATTATCATTAGGAGGTATACTATTTTCATAGGACATTGTTTGGCAAAAGGGAGAAAAAAGTGTCTTGGGACGTGGGAAAAACTTTGAGTGAATTCCTCCCTTTTTTTCCTCTCCAAAGGAATATCAAGAGAATTCTCGCAAAAATAAAATTTCCTCCTCCCCTTGCTACTATTTGGTACGGGAGATTCCAGAGAAAAGGGATATTAATGGGGAAATAATGTATTTTTTGTACAAAAGAACCTGAGAAAAAAAGAAAAAAAATGTTGTTTTTCTCCCCCATTCTTTTATTGCACATGGTGAAGAAGAACAAGGGGAGGGAGAAAATAGCACGAGAAGAGAACCATCCTATTATGTGGGAGCGGTTGTGTTAGAGGAATTGAAAAGGCAGGATTTCTTTCTTAATTTTTTTTTATGACTACAGCTTTGGCATAGAAAAATAGAGAAAGAAAGAGAGAAAAATATGAAAAAAAAGTAAAGAACATTGTAGTAGTAGGTGTGGACTTGGTAGAAACTATTCAGTTTGAGATTTTTACAAGTTTTTTTTTCAATTCACAAAAAAAAGTGTAAAAAAATGAACATACGGAAGACTGATAGTTGCTGTTGTTATTGTCAATGTAAAGCAAAAAAAAAGGAGGGGGAAAAAGAGAATGGTGTGAATATAAGGAGGAAATATAGGGAGATATAAACGGTGTACATATTTTCTTCTCAGCAAAAGGAACAAGGATTAAAGGGGGAAATCGACAATGAACATGAGGAATGGGCATGAGTCCAAAGTAAGAAGGGCCTATATATATATGCTTCATATTGTTCAAGTGAGTCATTAAGAAGTGTGTGGTGGGTTTCATCGTGGATTGAGAATCCAACGAAAAGCGGATTACTTGCCCCACACTCCTCTTATAACGTCCCACAAGGGCAGACACGGCACTTCGCTCTTCTGTACAACTTATCCCTGTGTGGAAACAGAGCAACCCCTTCCGAGCTTTACTATGCTACTTACAGACTCCTTTTTACTCTCTCTCTCTCTCTCTCTCTTTCTCTTTCTCTCTCTCTCTCTTTCTCTCTTTCTTCCTTACACGACTCCTCCACTCTCACCGTCAGGGGTTAGTAACTTGTTGTTGTTCTATGTGGGGAAACTTGGAGGAAAGTAAATAGGAAAATAGACTGCGAGTAAAGTGAGGAGGAAATTCAGAATGTGAGAGATGGAGAGAGACAAAGGATAAGGGAGAACGCGAGGAAGAGAGGCCGACCGATACTGAGAGAGTGAGAAAGAGAGAAAGTAAATGCGTGAGTGAGAGGGAGAGAGAGAAAGAGAAACAAGAGCGAGAGATTCAATGAGAGAGAGAAATAGAGAGAGCGAGAGTAAGAACGAAAGAGATAAAGATAGATCGAGAGAAAGAGAGAGAGCGAGAGGAAGAACGAAAGAGATAAAGATAGATCGAGAGAAAGAGAGAGAGAGCGAGAGGAAGAACGAAAGAGATAAAGACAGATCGAGAGAAAGAGAGAGAGCGAGAGGAAGGCAGAACGAGAGTAATAGAGAGAGCGAGAGCTACAGCGAAAGACAGAAATAGAGAGCGACCGAGGGAAAGAGAGAGAAATAGAGAGAGAGACCGAGGGAAAGAGAGAGAAACATAGATAGACCGAGAGAAAGGCCGAAGGAATGAGAGAGATTGAGAGGGAGATAAGCAATGGGAGATAGAGAGAGAAAGAAAATGAGAAAAGAGAGAGAAAGACAGAGACAGACAAGGAGAGGAAGAAAGAGCGAGAAAGAGAAGTAGAGAGCAAGGGAGAGAGTGAAAAAGCGAGAGAAAGAGAGAAAGGAAGAGAAAAAGAAAAAACAGAGAGAAAGAGAGAAAAAGGGAGAAAGATAGGAGAGAAAGGGAGAGAAAAGGAAAAAAGAGAGAGAACGAGATAGAAAGGGAGAGATAAAGCGAGAGAACGAGAGCGAAAGAGGGAGAGATAAAGCGAGAGAACGGGAGCGAAAGAGAGAGATAAAGCGAGAGAACGGGAGCGAAAGAATGAAAAAGAAACGGAGACAAAAGGAATGACAGAGATTCAGAGAATGGGAAAGGGCGAAAGGCAGAGTGTATAAGAAAGAAAAGAAAAAGAACGAAAGAGAAATAGAGAGAGAACGAAAGAGAAATAGAGAGAGAGAAGGAAAAAGGAAGAGGGCGAGCTGCGAAAGAAAAAGAGCGAGACAAGGAGAGAGTCAAGTGTGTGAGTACGATGGAGAAGAAGGAAATACGACGGAGAAATTCACATGTGGACTATAAGGGAAATGGAGAATGTTTTTTCACTTTGCCTATCAATCAAACTTGCACTACCATTTATTCTCACCCGTGACAACTTTACTCAATCGCTACATTCTCGCCGTCATGTACATACACAGGAGCACAGACGTTTGCTCTCTCACACACACACATCACAAAGGCGAGAGAAGGGAAGTATCGATGACGGCGTGCATAGCACATTACAACACCCATTTCCCTAAAAGTTCTCAATTTTTTCGCATAAAAGTCCGGGTTAAAGGCACGCTTTCAAGCCTTTTACGACTTTTCCCCTCCTTTTTTTCTTTTCCTCTTCTTTTTGTTCCTTCCTGCCCTTTCTTTGCTCCTCACTTTATCCCCGTACCACAACCACATCCACCCTCTTTGAAGGTTCCGGGGCTCTGTGGACGTATTTTTACCAAATTTCGGGTATTTTTGTTATACAGATACATTATAGGTACATCCTTAAATATGTGATGTATAATAACACAAGAAATGCTAAAAAGGTATTATTGAACCAAATTAGTCAGGATAAGAAAACAAAAACAGAAATAGTGCCATAAATAATATGATATCCGGTCTAAAGAGTGAAGTGAGAGAAACGATAATTTACTCCAAAAATGTAGTTATTCTTGCTCATATTAAATTAGTCAATAAAAAGCATAAAGAGCGTAATAGATGTGGTTAAAAGCATAATTTGTTTCGAAAATAAAAAATAATATTTTTGTCTCTACTCACTGTGTTAATCTATTTTTTTTTTGCATCAATCTATTTGGTACAAATTTTGTTCAACTGCTCAATTTCTGGCGAATCCCGCCTTGTCTGGTGATTCAGCTTTCCTCCAACGAATTTGGTGTGTCCAAGAAAATCAAACTGCATTCATTCTGGAATTTTGTTCTTCCGCTTTGGAAATGAAATGTTTAGCCCCAGGCGACATTTTCATCCCATTCTGAACCCAAGAAAATAGTTATTTGTCAGCAATTTCCGCATATTTTTTCTATTTTCTTCCCCCTCTCCGTCTCCTTCACATCCACTGTTCTATTTCATTCTCTTTATTTGATCTAGAATTGGCGGTCCCTCCAACCGGAGGACGATAGGGGGACATTCCCACCCCGTTTGACACAACTCTCACGTAAATGGTGTATGTGTGCATCATGGCTTTGGGACAGTTGAAATAAGGACATGTTCGCAAACCTTTTTTTTTCTTTTTCTTTTTTTTTTGACTCCGCATTTCATCAGGGACTCTCCCCATTTCAGCGGACCTTGACACGGGTGAGTACACCGTTGTACAGGGATATATAGGAACGTGTGGTAATGTGTACCTCATTGAAGGATGAGAAATGGTAGCAGTGTAAAGTTGTTAGGAGTTTGGATATTAGTTCTCCGCCAATGTCGAGGAGATGACAAGGGAGAGAGAGAAAGAGAGAGAGAGAAAGAGAGAGAAAGAGAGAGAAAGAGAGAAAGAGACAGAGGAGAAATTGTACATGGACCTGCACCTAATACACCTTGAGTTTTACTGGAACCATGAAAACTCTCTTTTTTCCCTCGGAGCGTATGAGAGAGTGAGAATTCGGGCACATCCCAAAATTGTGGTGGTGGTGTGTTCCGTCATGCAGAGTGAAGAGGCTCTCCCAGTTGCCAAGCCCCAGAAAAAAAAGAGGACTAGAAAAAAGAAAGGAAGGGAAAGGAATTGACCATAATGCTTCAGAGGAAAAGAGAGAGAGAGAGACAGAGTGCTGGCGCAGACAGCAAAGAGAGAGAGAAAAAAAAGTTATTGGTACCTGGGCTGATACAACATACACCCCATACACACATTATTGATACTTGCTAGGAACCCGTCTTCCATCTTAATAGTGGAGGAAGTGGGCAAAAATCAATGAATGAAGTAGGACGTTAGGTTGCATGTATGCAGTATCAACACAGACGACGCTACATGCAAAGTGGATGGATGTGTCCATGTGGTGGTGGTGTGTGGGCTCCGAATCCGATGATTTTTTCATGGGTATATATAAAAAATGGTAGAGGAGAAGGTACAAGAGCAGAGGGAAGAGAATCAGGGAGAGAGAAGAGGGAGAGGGGAGTGAGAGAGGGAGAAAAAAAAAGAGTTCCAGAAAAAAAACTCTCTCTCTGGGATGATTTATCTGGCTTCCAAGATGTTGGCTTCAGTTCCTTCTAATTTGGTCATGTCATGTCCACGTCCACATTGGGGCTTGTAAGTCAGTTCGAGATTTTATACTAAATCTCATCAAAAAGACACTTTCTCCCCCCCTTTACTATACCTATATGTATCTATATACACTCTTCTTTTTCTCCCTTCCCGAGACTCCCTTTATTTTTCTCCCGGGGGGTTGGAAGTAGCTCCTCACGCAAAAATTTTTACCTCGTCAACCTATTCTCCAGCCACTCTCTCACAGTATTTATATCCCTTTCGGATTGGAAGAGTGCAAGGAGAGGGAGAAGCTACGATATAGTCGTCTGTCCTATTGCCAAACGACACTTTAGAAGTAAAGATTCTCTCTCTCTCTCTCTCTCTCTTTCTGTCTCTCCAGTAGGATTCCTGCAACCAAGTATCTTGCCACTACTCCCTCGGACAACTCATTAGAAAGGCTTCCCCTCGACTTTCATCACGAAGTCTCTCCCATGCATCGTTTATCTCTCTTTCTCTCACTCTTTCTTCCTCTCTTTCTCTCACTCTTTCTTCCCCTCTTTCTCTCTCTCTCTCTCTTTCTCCCTATATTTCTCTTTCTCTCTAGTTCTCTTTTCTCTCTCTCGTTCTCCCTCTTTCTCCCTCTTTCTTCCTCTCTCTCTCTTTCTACCTCTTTTTTCTCTCTCGTTCTCCCTCTTTCTCCCTCTTTCTTCCTCGCTCTCCCTCTTTCTTCCTCTCTCTCTCTCTTTCTACCTCTTTTTTCTCTCTTTCTCTCTGTCTTCTTCTCTTTTTCTGGCTCTCTTTCTCTCTCATTCTGTCTCATTCTCTCTCTCTTTCATTCTCTCTCATTCTCTCTCTTTCATTCTCTCTCATTCTCTCTCTTTCATTCTCTCTCATTCTCTCTCTTTCTCCATCTTTCTTTCTCACTCTTTCTTTCTGCCTCTCCTTTCGGTTACTATTTCCTTTCTGTTTCGCCTTTCTCGTTCGCTTTTTTTCTCTCTCTCTCTCTTTCCTTCTTTCTCGTTCGCTTTCTCTCTTTTCTCCCCCCTTCTCTCCCCCTTTGTTTATCTCTTTCCTTTCTCGTTCTCTTTCTGTCTCCTTATTTCTCTTTCGTCCTCTCTCTCCTTTTTCTCCTTCTTTGTCTCTTTCTCTCTCCTTCTGTATCTCTTCCTCTCTTTCTCTCTCTCTCTGTCTCTCCTTCTGATTCTCCCTCGTGCATAACCGCCAATCGCTCTCACCACCAAATACGTATATATATGTACCTATATGGATTCATTAATATAATATGATCGAATTCTGGCTTTTATTCCTCCTCCTCCTCCTCGGCAGATAGAATGGGTAGATAGATACAAATGAAATAGTCATTTCAGTTCAAACACCGGAACACAGCCACTCAGAGCGGCGGCGGAGTGTGCATGGGCAGAATGCTTCCTCCCGGGGGTTTTAGGCCATAAAATCACACGTGTGTATATGTATACATACATATCCATACACTTGCACACTTTCGCTCTTCTACCTCTTTTTTTTTTGTAGCCCATCCTCTAAGGGAAAATTTATCATTCCGCCTCCCCACCCCATTATTTTACAGTCTTTTTGTCAATCCATATACCAATCTATTCTTACCAATTTTCTCTCATGTTCCTCATTCTCTTCATGTGTAGCCTCTGTCTCCCTCTTCCCCAATCTAAAAGGCCTTGTATTTTGTTTTATACCACCCCATCCAGGAAAGCACGAAAAAATGGACCTTGGATTCTCTAGCTCCATAAAGGGGGATGTGGGTGGCTGAGGATAAAATTACCTGTAATTTTTTTGATTTTATGGATATTTACTCAAAAATGCGGTGAAAAGGGACATACATTGGTAATATTCCTGAATCATTCAGGTACTGGCCGTGATAAGGAATACAGCTTGAAAGGATAGCAATTTTGAGTGGCGAAGCAAACATTTGAAGGTTTTTTTTTTGACCAGGAACGAGGGCATATAAATATTCTGGCTGTCCCTTCATTTGAATACTTCATCAATCCGAAGGTCTTTGGATATGATAGAAAAGCCACAAAAAACATATATTCATCTCAATGGAACTTTGAATATCGCGAGGGTGTTTATTAATAGATGGGACAAGAAAATAACTCAGGAATGACATTCTTCACCGTGGGACATGTCTTCTTTTTTTTTTCTTCTTGGTCTTAATTTTTTTTACAGACGGTATTAACAAGAGTTTTTTAAGGTTTCTTTTTAACTATCTCAAACCATGAGTTTTTCCTTGTGGGTCATTCTCTATCTGGAGAGGCTAACAAAGGAAAGAGAGAGAGAAGAGTAATAAGGATCTGGGTCTTTGAAGGAAGAAAACAAAGACGGTAGAGAGAGAAGAGAGATAAGGTCGAAAGGTTAAAACGAGGGTATGGAGAGCAAAATAAAAGGAGGCAAAGAGAGAGAGAGAGAGAGAGAAAGACAAGGAAATGAAGGTTAAAAGAAATTATCCAGGTATCCCCATCTTCTTATTCATTCCTCTGCATGCTAGCGGTTCAATGACTGCTCTTATCCCCATTGTGATAAAAGTTTTAGTCTCTTTAATCTTTAACCTACCGGAATGCTCCTTCTCAGCATGGTATGGTCTATACGGGATATCAACATGTGAATACATATGTATATATGTATATAGGTATACACATACATTAGAAACAAGAGCAAGTCCGAGAGAATCAAAAAGAAGGCCCGAGTCCTCAAATATTTTTAGCTACATATATTCCCTTTGTCTATGTGTGTATACAAATACAATTATACAAAGGAGACTCCAAATTTAAATGTCTCATTCCCATTACCAACTATGGATGACTAAAAAGGGGAGTCAGGTAAATGTGTGAGTAATTGTGAACCAAAAAGGAATAACTCTTTCATCCCTCCTGGAATTCTTTCTAATCCATGGGAATGCAAAACTTGCCGATGTAAATATTTTTTGAGTTCATTTAATCACTAACGTCTCTCTCTCTTTCTATTTTTTTCTCTCTCTTTCTCTGTCTGTTAACTCTCTCTCTCTTTCTATTTTTTTCTATCTCTTTCTCTGTCTGTTAACTCTCGCTCTCTTTCTATTTTTTTCTCTCTCTTTCTCTGTCTTTTAACTCTCTC